>JANVCH010138725.1:0-12861 GCA_025505405.1 Epizoanthus rinbou | reverse complement strand
TGATGTGATGTGATGTGATGTGATGTGATGTGATGTGATGTGATGTGATGTGATGTGATGTGATGTGATGTGATGTGGTGGCGTGGCGTGGCGTGGCGTGGCGTGGTAAAATAATAATTGATAATAATAATAATATTAATACGGTTTATTCAGTATTGTAGTGTTAACGATGTGTACTTTGTTGGTCTTTATATATTCAGGTTGTAGAGCCGGCACTAAGTGGTGCTGGGAGTTTGGACTCCACACTAAACAAACTTACATCCGGCTCGAACAGCACAATAGCCAAACTTATATCATCTGGGAACTTTCAAGCTGCGATGCAGCTGGTACAAGCGGTCAGCGCCTTGTTGAATAATAAACATGAAGACAACAATGGAGGGAGCAGTGTTTTGTTTAATAACACACAAGTTGGAGGATTACAGAATCATAATAATTCTTCACTAAATAACACAACAGGAAACAAAACAATCATCGACTCGGGAGGTGTCAGGGTGAGACACTACTTTGCTAGTTCCTCTAGACCTGCTTGCAGGTTAGCAGTTCTGAGGCACGGCGTTATCTTCCCTTGGGTAATATTCTCTTGGTTACGATGTTATAGCTTTATTTTATATTCCTGTCAAACACAGACCTATTTTCTTTTCTGCTCTTGTAAAGATATTACATATTTCAAGAAAAGCTCATTTTACCACGCTCACAACTATTTCTGGCTTCCGAACATCCACTCGAGTAACTATTATAACGCCGCAGCTATGGAAACAAACAAATTGTTTTCTTCAAACTAAATCCAAAACAATAATTCTCTCAATTGTTATTTAAAGAAGGTTAAGCTTATCTGATATTAGTTAACAACTCTATAAATCTCCATAACAGATCCGTACCGAGCTGCTACAGGCACTCTTCTCGATACCTGTACAATCCTTAGGAGTATTGCGACAAGTTGCCGATGCTATAGCACAGACCAGTCAGGCCGCAGACGAGATCTCGCTCGAAGCACAGGTTGTATGCTAAATGTTTAAGCAATGCAAGTGTTTATGCAATGCAAGAGTTTAGGCAATGCAAGAGTTTAGGCAATATAAGTGTTAATGCAATACAAGAGTTTAGGCAATGCAAGAGTTTAGGCAATGTAAGTGTCAATGCAATACAAGAGTTTAGGCAATGTAAGTGTTAATGCAATACAAGAGTTTAGGCAATGCAGGAGTTTAGGCAATGCAAGAGTTTAGGCAAAGGAGTTGTCCATGCAATGCAGAGTTTTTGTAACCAATGCAAGTCACTGTAGGTAAATAAAACTGCAAGTGTATAGGCAATGCAAGTGTTTAAGTAATGCATTCCACCTAAGAGAACAGCAGCTATGAGGGTAGCCTGCGACAGGGCTCTTCTGTTGAGGCATGGAGCGAGAGAAACGGAGCATTTCTTCTCCCCAGGCCTCACCAGAAGAACATGTTTGCAGACTACGATGACGACTGTCGGTAAAATCATTTCATCTTGGTTCTTTTGTTGTGCATTAAGTCTTGGATTGCATTTATAAAGATTGAAAGTCAAACGTAGTTGTTTTGCGACATAATAAACAACGACACCAGAATTTCAGAGTGTTGTGTCCAGACAAGGATTTAACGCACGTGCGGCAGTCAGAATTTCTGATTTTTTAAAAAAATCAGTAGTAAAACATTACAATATTTATAATCTGTTTCTCTTGCATGCGGCGTCAGTCAGGATATGAGTTATTGTCTACAACTAAAATGTGTTTATATCGATCGCGGTCATTCTCTCATTTTCTTAAATTGGTTATATCTGTTGTTCTTATACTTTTCAGTTTGTACGTTTTGCACATGATTAACTTTATTTCTAGAAAAAGGCGCTATAAAGATGCTCGTTGAGATTGCCATAACTCCCTGCGAATTATCTCAAAATACAGGAAATGACATTTCAGACAATCCATGTTTTAAACATATTCCGGGGGAGCATGCTTCCGTACCCCTAGGACCTTGCAGTCTCGCGCATTCGGCGCTCGGGTACGCGGTGCACTTCTGCATTTTTATAACAATGTTGGTGCGACAATCAAATGTAAAGCCTGCATCGGCTCCTGGTGCCTCTAGTAACAGCGACGTCTGTCAAGTTTACGTAGATAATGCGTAATTCTTCAGCCTATAGTACTGTTTATTGTCTAAACAATACATGCAGCGGTTTTTATCATTTGAAGGCGGTTGTTTGCTTATATTGTTGCCATTTTTGCAGGAGCTGTCAAGTAAAGCGTTTACGAAAATGGCAAGTCTGCTGAAACGTCGTTCGGGCGAGGGAGCTGGGTATGACGAAGTCATTGACAGTGCCACTCCCTTGTGTGGAGGGGTTGGTAACATCCTGCGTGCTTCTGCTGTCATGGGGAGGAAAAAAGACTTCAATACAACCACATCCATGGCTGCTGTAAATAAACATGAGAGAGATAGGAGTGTTAAGGTACGAGGTTCTACTGCTAGGTTCTACCGCTCGAGGCAGTTTGGTTTTTCTTTCACGTGTTTCTCTTCTCAACATCTGCACTTGCCTTCGTCTGTAGCTAGCATGTCAGAGTTTAACCTCTCTGGTGATGATCATACATTCATATATATTGTGCTTAACAACGGTCTTAGCGATTATCACAAGCATAAAAATGTTGTCGAACTAAAGTAAATAAGTCATTCATTGTAGTACCAAACTGATTCTCCCAGACCCCTTGTACTACTTAGAAAGTTTAACAAAATAAGGTACTGTGTGATGTCTGCTGTTGTCTAAAAGGCGATATATTTAACTCCCATAATCCTTATTGGGCCTGGTAGCGCGTGTATATTATATATCATGTTTTTACAATATATTGTCAGAGTGAATCAACCTTTCAGACGGAGCTTTACATACAACTATAATTCCGACTGACAAAAGTTGTACTTCTATCTTAGTCTAGGGAAATAGTTCACCGTATCTCAAACACCATGAAATCCATCGGTTCATCCGTTCTTGAGAAACAACTTCCAGATGAAGCAGCATCTACCATTTCAACCGATGGATTAATCATGACGCTTGAACGCTCGAGCTCAGACCTCATTCGTGGTTCCCATGCCATGGATGGAGGAGCAACGTTTACATTGCCTGGGTCTGACGAACTGCTACAGAATACAGCAAGCGAAAACAAGAAAGTGGTAGTAGACATGCAGGTAGGTTTTACATTAACAAACGTTCTTGACAACTGATATCATTAAGTATATATAGAGGATATTACATGGCTGTGCGGAGATCTTCGAGTGTTGATAATATCCTCACGAGGGAGCGAAGCGAACATGTAATATTCTGTTTATTATTCACTAAGCCATAAATGTCGGAAAGAGGGAGGGTGGTGAGCCCCTTCAACAAGGGAGAGGGACCATTTACATCTAATATATTTATTTTTACAGTTATCTCGTTGAGCCGCTTTATCACATCTATTTGTTCTTGTCTTTCATCTAAGATGACTGCAGTACCGGACAACCCTTACACATGGGACGAGTCAGCTTCAGCGGTCAGCGGTTCCGTGGTCAGTCTTTCCCTAGGTACAGAAGGGACTACTATGAACATATCAGGACTTTCTCATCCCATTGATATATTTATACCTAGAAGAGCAATGAAGAAGGATCACAGTGTGTTTACAATTAAACCAAATTCTCAAGTAAACTGGCATTTTCATAAGGTGCTTATCACAGAAAGAGACAGTGCTGTTAACATAGAAATAGATGTTTTAAACAAAACTTTCTCGTTCGACTTGTACTTCCGGAGTGGCCAAAAACCAACATTGGACGAATATGACTGGAGAGTGAAAATTCCGCTGTTGCAAGACTCGCTGAAGTGTCTTCCGTACAAGAGGCGATGTTATTTGCCTTCACTGTACAAGAAGGGTCTATTTCTACCCAGCAGCATTCTGAAGACGGGGACCAGTTACGTGGGGTTAACCCATGGCGGGGTTTCTCCGATGCATGAGCTGAACGTCACAGCAGGTTACTGGCTAAGAATATTTGAGTCGAGGTGTTTGTATTGGAATGAGGGGGAAGAAAAATGGACAACAGGTGGATGTTTGGTGAGTTCACGAGTTATTCTATTTGTTCCTAGATTTCGTTTTTGCCGTTCGCTATTAACATACTGACTATGTCATCATAATATAAAAGAAGAAAGGTCGATCATTGGTCCAAAGACTATCGGTCAGGTTTTGGCAATATATGATAATCAAATGCAAGAAAAGAAACGGAATAATTGTGAATAATTCTCGTCATAATGGGATTGAAGAATAGAGCAGAAATGTTAGTAACGTAATAATTAATCCTTTTTGTAGCATTTCTTGAAATTCACGATTACTGAGACTAAGTGTTGAAACTAAGAGAACTTGCACAGTAACTGTACGCCTCACCACTGTAGATCTAGATGAAACTTAGAACGAGACGAACTCAGACCTACACGAACTTTGACTAGTACGAACTCAGACAGGAACCGAACTCAGACCGGGAAGAACTTAGACAGGGACGAAACTCAGACAGGGGCCGAACTCAGACCGGGAAGAACTCGGACAGGGACGAATCTCAGACAGGAGCCGAACTCAGACCGGGAAGAACTCGGACAGGGACGAAACTCAGACAGGGGCCGAACTCAGACCGGTAAGAACTCGGACAGGGACGAAACTCAGACAGGGGCCGAACTCAGACCGAGCAAACTCAGATGGGGACGGACTCAGACCGAGACAAACATTACTAACATTTTAGTCGAAATTTCAACGAAGATTTATATGGCGAATATTCTGGAACTAAGAAATATTATTAATATATCAGGTTGGCTTCAAGACAAGTCTGAAGTCAACTCATTGTCAGTGCACACATTTAACCTCCTTCGCTGCAGCTTTCGACGTTGCACCCAACAAGATCGATTTCAGCGACGTGTGGGCAGGGTTTCAGAACATGGCTGAAACAGACAACATAACTGTCCTGATTACTATTGTTTTACTTTACCTGATTTATATTATTCTGGCAGTATGGTCCAGGAGGGCTGACAATAGAGACACCCAACAGGTAAATATGAGATCAGGCAAACAAGAGGGGAGAAAGAACAGTCACCTCCACTGACGAACTAGGAACTTAAGCTACGCCAGGAAGAACCGGGATATTTGAGGTTATGCCCCACGAATCTGGCCAGGGTAGTGCTGTATAGTCGTATGGGTCACAAAACATCTTATTTCCTTTCTAAAATTACCGTAAACACCCTATTAAGCTCACTCGCTCTATTCAGACCCCACCTCTTCCAATAAGGCTTTATCCCCCTAAATACAGTCAGATATGAAATAATTTCAACATATTTTAGTTTGAAATTTCCGATTAAAGGGATCATCTATATATGATCCTTCTTGACTTGTCTCCATTAAGCCAGTCTTCTCGAAATTGCCACTTCCCATGGAGAGGACCTGAAATGGAGCTTTGACAGTAGTTCTTGAATTTAAGTATTTGAAAGAAACTAGTGTGCTCGCAGGCTATGTTTATTGTTGAACACACTCACGACATTTTACAGGCTACGAAGTAAACTGATGTAACTTAACCAATATTATACCATGCAGTCAGAGAGGTGTACAATGTTAGTGTAACAAGCTTGTATACGAAGTAATTCCAATCCATTATCCTCCTCAATTCATGAAGGAACCTTTCTATACTTGTTATACTTGATCAGTAGATTGGTTAATCCTTTTCATTATTAAATTATGATTACTGGTCGCCACGGCAACGAAAAAATATATACAGTTAAATTAATTACCTATTAAACGTATACACCACGGAGTACTTTTCAATCTGTGCTCTCCAGTTGAGAGATAATTGTTGTATTCATCTACAATATATTGAATATCTATACATCAGATTTGATATAAGTGAGGCACTTCTACGTTCACGGACTCTACTAGGCCCTTTGCAGGATTAGATCACGTGCTTGGAAACCACGCCATGTTGGGTCGCAAGCGATCCAAGCGATCCAAGCGTGTTTCGAATCCAGCAGAAAACATTCATATTCACGCTGAATTGTATATATGAATATTGAAATATATTTACTGTTGTTTCCAATATGGCTGCGGAATTGATTGCGTCCCAGCATGGCGTGCTTTCCAAGCACGTGACCTAATCCTGAAAGGGGCCTATTAGTGTAAATGACTTGCTATTTCAATAGAGCTCATTAACTTATTATGTACACATGTTTATTCCTTCACGTAGCTTGGTGCAACGCCATTACCTAACGGAAACTATACCAATCCTAAGTACCTATATGAAGTCACGTTTTATACCGGAAGTAGTCGCCTCCATGCTACTAGTGCCCAGGTCAGTTGTGAGATACACGGTTCTAAAACAAGTAGTGGAGCTATCATTCTTAAGCATGAAGGCAGGAAGCCGTTCCAAAGTGGTGGAGTCAACTCCTTCCTCATTCCTGTTGAGGAATGCTTGGGTAGCCTTAAGGGGATCAAGGTGTGGCATGATAATTATGGATATGAACCCTCGTGGTACCTGTCACGTTTAAAGGCACGAGATTGCCAAACGAATGAAGTTTTCTTTTTTATTGCAAACTGCTGGCTTGCGGTCGATGAAGAAGATGGTAAAATTGAAAGGTTTATCAGTGTTGCAGACAAGGAAGAACTTCGAAAATTCAAGGTGCTTTTTAGCAGCAAATTAAACAATGACTTCGAAGATGCACACATTTGGTTTTCAGTGTTGTATAGACCAGCAAGAAGTAGATTTACCAGACTTCAAAGGCTGTCTTGTTGTTTGTGCGTTCTGTGCACTGCCATGGTTGCAAGCGCCATGTTTTATGGAAAAGGACCGAAAGAGGAGCAGCATGATGAATCGAGTTTTCGTCTTGGTCCAATAACTATTAGTTTGAAGGAAGTTGTTATTGGCATCATCAGCAGTCTCGTCGTACTACCCGTTAACCTAATAATAGTAACGATTTTCCGCAACGTAAAGCCAAAGAAACAAGACGACCCAACTATAATTTCATCAGGAATCAGGGAGGAACTTCTTCAACGGAGAAATCATTCTTATCCCGCCATACAAAATACAGAGAAATATCGACCTTTGGAATACAATAATGGCAAAGAAAGTGAGAGCAGAAATAACCAAAAGAAGCCGAATAGAGAGAGTACAGAAACCTACATTTACAGAAACAACAACAGCAACAGCAACAACAAAACAGAAGAAGAAGATGGAAAGAATGAAGATACTGCTGATCTCAACGAAACTGTTCAAGACGACAAGAACAACAAAAACACAAACAACGACACCAACACCACTACCACCACCACCAACAACGACAACGACAACGGCAACGACAACAACGACAAGGACAACGATAACAACAGCAACAACTATAACAACAACAGCAGTGACGAACATAAAAAAACCATAAAGATAGATTCAACTGTATCTATACGTGAAATTGAGATTGATGATGAGCATGTTGATAAAAAAGAAGAAGAGAGAAGAAAAACGAGAAGGTGCAAGAAACGCAAGGAGGAGGAAAAAAGACAGAAAAAGTCGATGAAACGACGCGAGAAACTGAGAAAGGAGAGAGCTCGGAAAGCCAAACTAGCAAAAGGTATTCTACCCTATTGGTGCACCTACATCGCCTGGGGATTGTGCATTTCTGCTTCAATCACTTCGTCGCTTTTCACTTTGTTCTATAGCATGATGTGGGGACGTGTTAAGTCCAACCAGTGGCTCATTTCTATGGTGATATCGTTTATACAAGATACATTCATTTCACAGCCTCTGAAAGTCGTCTGTTTAGCATTGTTCTTTGCTCTAGTAATACGAAAACCTATGGATGAAGACCAAGACGATTTAGAGGAAAAGGCGGGTAAGTAATTTTAATGTCGGTAATTAAGTTACAATGAATGCCAAGAGCAATTGTTGAAGAATAGAAGATAGTAGATTTAGAAATACTGGAAAGTACCAGACGAAAAATACCTGAAAACGGATTAAATAAATAGATTAAAGGATTAGTTAGGACTGGTAGTGGCGCGGAGACATGGATAGAGGAAAATTGAGAGGACTAGAAAAGGGAAGAGGGGAAAATTATGGGTCGATGAAAAATTGCATTTAAAAGAAACATTTAGTAAGGAATGATAAGTATGGAAAAATTGAAGAAAAGAAAGAAGCGAATAAAAAGAAAAAAAGAAAGGAAAAGAGAAAATATATGAAGAAAGGATGAGTAGAAGAACGAGAAAAAATAATAGCAGAAAAATTAAACAGCTAGGAAGGAAGTAAGGAAGAAAGAAAGAAATATAGAAAGCACGAAAGAAAGAAACAAACAAATCAACTAGAATTGTTAGAAGAAGCCAAGCAACGAATGATGAGCCAATGAGCCATTGTATGATTAAAATAGGATTACGATGAATAGATAGAATAATCAGGAATAAATAATAAAAAGAACACAAACACAGAAAAGGAATATAAATATATGCAGGAAAGAATTAAATACTTAATGAAGAAGGAAATGAGTGGATCAACGAAACAACTAGGAGGGAAGGAACAAAACGTTTCAAATGGATTTTCTGTATTTCAGGTGTTAGTGAAGAAATAATTGACGTCATAAACGAAGCCGCGAACACTAACGCAGATGCCCAAGAGGAAGCAGTTTTACAGTACAATCCGCCTGCTGAGAAGGAGCTCAAGGAAATGAGGAAAAAGAGTTTGCAGGAGAAGCAAATGAGAACTTTGCTCCAAGAGCTTTTTATCTTTCTTCTGACGCTAGCCACATTACTTGTCATCAGCAGCTGGATTGGGGATGGACGGTCATATCTCCTACATCAGTCACTCAGGGACGTGTTTGTGGAGCCAAAATACCATACGTACTCATTGCAAAAGGTAAGTTCCAGTTGAAGCGCCAGTTTCAGTCAATTCCAGCTTGAATTTTAACTAAAGACAACTATCTATTCGCTATTACCTTCCAAGGGGAATTTTCTTGCTAAAATACTACTGCTTATATTCTCTGAAAGTAACGTAAATGTTATCAAATAAGCTAATCAATTAAATAAAATGATTTTATAAATGCTTGGAGTGAGTATAAAGAGCAACAAAGGTAACTACTTGAATGTGTGGTTTACAATTGATTCAAATGTCGCTTCAAGTTAATTCATGATTTTGTATCTGCTAAATTGGACTACTGCAACTCCTTATATCATGGCCTACCTAATTAGCTGATCCAGAAACTCCAATATGTGCAGAACTCAGCAGCTCGACTACTCGCTGGCTCCCGCAAATTTGAACACATCACACCTAATCTAAAAGATCTTCACAACAACGCATCACTTTCAAAATCCCGATCTTGCACTACAAGACACTAACTAGCGACTCTCCTCTGTACTTGAAAGAACTTCTGAAGCCCTACAAATCTCCACGCAGCCTCTGTTCCTCATCCAAAAAGCTCTTATCTGTGCCAAACTTTAACCACAAAACCTACGGGGCCACAGCATTCTCAGTCTCTGCCCCACCTTGTGGAACGGCCTACCAAATGACATCAGGCAATCGACATCGCTAAACTTAAAACATTTATTTTTAAACAAGAAGCATTTTAATGTTTTGATCCATATAAAGCGCCTCTGGACACTATGGAAGAGGCTCTATATAAATGTATTATTACTATTGTTATTATTCAAGTCCCTTTTTGGTTGGAGTTACTTCCTGTATTGACTTTAATTAATAACCAGGAAGACGTAAGTCATGTTGAACTGGATCTATCCTTTCCCTCTGTGTTGGCATGGCGTCCAAAAGAGACTGACAACACTGACACATTTGCTTTGTTCGCTTTAATTCGTAACATTTATTTCGCGAAATTTCTTTTTGTACCAATAAGAAACCTGAATTGCACATGTCAGGCAAGGTTGCTTATAATCTCCATTCTTTTCTATAAAATAAATATCTTAAATTTCGTTGATATTTTTATGCAATATCTGTTATTAACCAAGTGGTTACCTGTCATATATAGACAAGGTTGGTATAAATGTGACGCCTCTATATATTTTTATTTAGGAAACTCAACCTGAACTAAAATTAAGTAGCTGTATGCATAGAATTTTGCTCTAAAGTCTACCATGATGGTCCTTACAGGTAGTGAATGTAGACAGCCTGTGGACGTGGATTGACAAAACGCTAATACCTGGGCTGTATATGGAGCAGTGGTACAACGGCAGAGTTGTGGAATATCCTTTGAGCATTACATCTGGTGGAGAATCAAGTCACTTGGGAGTACCGCGCATGCGTCAGGTCAGAATAAGAAATGGTAAGCAACTTTTGAGTTTTTATGTCCTGCGCATGATCAGTCTAAACACCCGCCAGCCACTATGGATAGCTACCTTGCCAATTACATTTGAACAGACAACTACATGTCGCTGAAATAAAACACAAATCAGTTATATAACTGTTCATCAGTAGGAATACCTAAAATGTGTGCAATTCTGCAATTGGTTTTGTTTCTGTGTGCATAAAACTATTGTCTGTAGATATGATGTAACGATTTCACGCCAGCTGGAATTAACAGTGCGTTTGCCGTAGTCAATTAGAATCGAGATAGTATGAAATTGTATAAAAATAAGGCAGGCTTAATTACATTCAATGTCTAAGTAAAAACTAGACCAATCATCAAACAACTCTTATTGAAATCTCATGTTCGTTTAATCCCGCCATAACGTACGCATTAGCTTCAGACAAGTGCATGCGACCCTTGGCACAAGTCACTATAGAACGGCCATGCACTGCACAGTCTCTTAGCAGTTGCCTAGTTTAGTTATGCATTTTATCAAAGTGGATTAGGTATGTTTCTATTACTCAAATATTTGTATGTTTTTCAGGCTCCTGCAAAATGCCCGAGGCTGTTGCGTATCTATTTCAAGAGTGCAACGATTTCTACTCCCTAATAGATGAAGATCAAAACGTTTATTCTCCAGGATGGTTCAATTCAAGCAGCAAATCAAAGTCATCATATTTCACCAATCAAAAGATGTACCCTCTTATCCCACCAACACCTTGGCAGTATCTCAGCTTCACAGAGTCCAACCGCACTGTACCCGTGTGGGGAGTAATTGGCACGTACGGTGGTGGAGGGTTTGTTTCCGAGCTGGGAACGAACATAGCGAAAGCTCGAGACACCATCAAGAACCTCAAGGAAAATTTATGGCTTGATAAATACACGCGTGCTGTTTTTGTGGAGTTCAATCTTTATAATCCAAATATCAACTTGTTATCTGTTGTTAGTTTAGAAATAGACTTTGCACCTACGGCCGGAGCTGTGACGAGATATGACATATTTGCGTTTACCCTATATCCAAGTTTGAATGCTGGGTACTTCGGATTTTTATTTTGTCTGCTTATATTCTTTATTATTGTGGTATATACTATTTATATTGAAATCAAGAAAGCATATCGAGAGGGTAAGCAGTATTTCATGAAATCATGGAATATATTCCAGATTTTATTTCTTATACTTAGCGTTGTGACAGTTGCCATGAATACTGTTCGGGAGTCTTTTATGATTTATTTTGTAAAAAAGGTTAAGAACAATAGGAACTTCTATATTGGTCTTGACGCATGCGCAATGTACGATGAGGCGTTGATGCACATTCTTGCTGTTGTTAACTTTATGCTCTTTGTGAAGATTTTAGTGTTCGTTCGATTCAACAAAAGTATTGCTCCCATGATGCAAACTGTATCTCGTCTTGGTAAGGAATTGGGCTGTGTGATCCTGCTTTTCTTTCTCCTGTTGGTAGCTTTCGCCTGCTTTACAACGCTAATCTTCGGTGCACAGCTGGTAGGTTACAGGAATATCTCGTCTTCATTCATTTCCCTCCTTGCACTATTACTTGGCAAATTCAAACTTTATGACTTCCTCTCGTGTGAGCCAGTACTTGGTGGCGTTTTCTTCTGCACATATACTATCCTCATGATATTCATCTCCTTGAATTTTATATACGCTGCTATCAACTTGGTGTTTTCTGAAGTAAAAAGGACTATCAGCGTCAAGGATTTGCCATTATTTAAAATGGCGATGGACAAGGTAGTGGTAACTGTTACTGCCAAAGAGCCTCCGAAGCGAGAAAAGCGAAAACAAATTACGGATGAACAAGTCGAGGTGGCAATTTGGTGGGAACATAATGTGAGGTACATTTTAGAGAATCAAAACAAACGTATCCATTCCCACTTGGAGTCGTTTGCTGAGGAGGATCTCGATGATATTATTATTGTATTGACAGCTATGGGAATGATTGCCAACAAATGACAATATTCTGATGTTCAATAACTGTTTACGATATGATAAGTTGCAGTTTCAGTTTCACATCCTATCAAGGAAGACAACCCCTTTCTTCAATACACGCAGCCGAGTACCTTAGACCGACATTTAAAGTACAAACATCAATTGAAATGAATTTCCATTTGTTTTTGTTGGTTTCCAAAACTTTTCAAGGAAGTTTTTGTTCGGTTTGAAATCGTCCCTCTTTGTATTTTTTGTTGTTAGGTTTTTCTTATTTGGTTGCAAAATGTCTTGAAAATGTCAAGTTTTTGGGACAGAGCTGTTCGGACCCCGTAGCCGAACAATTTTTTTGTTTTGAGTCAACAGCGCTAGAAAATTGACAAAAGCTAACTTTTGAGGACAAACCTGATCGCCACCGCTGTACAAGAAAAACTAAAATTAAGGACATACATGAATCCAAGAAAATAGCCGTACTTAGCAGCCCTTGGGGGGAGGAGTAATAGGGGTATTTAGCAGCCCTTGGGAGGGGTACTTAGCAGCCGAGGTAATAGCGGTACTTAGCAGCCCTTGGACATCCATATAAATGAAATTACATGTAGATAC
>JANVCH010138614.1:0-12862 GCA_025505405.1 Epizoanthus rinbou | reverse complement strand
TACTGAGTTCTTTGGTATAGCCTGGCTGTGTTTGGTATAGCCTGGCTGTGTTTGGTATAGCCTGGCTGTGTTTGGTATAGCCTGGTTGTGTTTGTTATTCGATGCACACACTCTCTCCTGTTTCCTTCTCCGGGGCACATCCGTGACTATATGAACCTTGTCTTCGAAAGATTAATTCTGTATCACTCCATTTTCCATCAGGGTCATAAATCAGACATATCAGAAAACTTGACTGAATTAATCTGAAAATCAATGGTTGGTTGACATGTTTAGAACTGCTCTAAGCCCCTCCTCTTATGACCAGCCACGGACCTCACGATACCACATGCATGTAATAATAATAGTAATAACAAGTATTGATGTTGCTTTGTAACAGCAAAATACGTAAATTGCCTTTCAATAATATCTTATATGTGTTGCAACGTTTGTGTTTCTGCTGTTTGGTGATTCATAGCTACTCACTGATACATATAATTATGCTCCTCGACCTGTCGTTAAGAGCTATAAACTGCGAATCTGTGTTCTACTCCCATTATAGACCATGTGTAATAGTTACGCTCACTGCTAATGAACGCTACAAACATATTCAATACGTTTTAGAAAACTCTGCTTGTTGTTCTCTGCTTAAATCGATCTGGAACTCGAAAAATGTTGTGTAAAGATTGACAAATCTATTAAAGCTCCCTTTCCTTTACTGTATCGTGTTTATTACCTCACGAGCATGTGCAAAATAATTATTAGCAACAAACGTGGATCGTTTCGACCAATAAGCCTAGCCTAAGGAAAATGCAGATTTTCGGGAGATTTTCGTGGCGCAAACATGTAAACAGACTTCAAGAAGTGAACAATGGCATTGTCGGTCACGCCATCAAAATTCTGGCCAAAATAGCGCGACTTGGTATTGAAAATTATTATCCTCGTTTATTATATTACGGTAATTTTTCTCCAAAATATAGCTTTCTAAGAAAAGGTTGAACTCAACAGTCACCAATATAAATGTATTTACTTTCAAAACACATATTTTCTTGCATTGTTTACGCATTCAGAGCATCACGTGTGATTCAGATGTGATTCGCTTTGTTACCTTGCATAAAACATGTTGAATGTTGAATGTTAACAATGACGTCAATTCGCAAGGGGGCATGTCTCGGGTGAAAATAACATTAATGCCCCTTTGGGCAAAAAATTATTATTATTATTACTATTTATAATATCCTGTGCTTCATCAGAAACTACAAGGAAAATTTTGCTCAGCTAATGTTTATCAACAAACCTTTGTGTCAACCATCAAATCATCGACCATCAGTCCCTTGTTAAGAAATAGAAAACGCGCGCCGTGCCTCCACAAGATATTAGGGGATTTACGAAACCAGGACGGCGACAGCTACGACGACGGCAGAAAACAAGGCTCAATTACATTAATTACAAAAGGCTTAATTACAGAATACAATAAACCGCACGTGGGAATGCACCAAACTGCCCGCCGCCGTCTTCAGATATACAACGTGAAAAATCAAATTTTTGTGTTCTGTAGACAACATGAACGACGAAATATGAATTGTCCCATTGTTAGTTTGGCTTCAACACGGGGGACTCCTGTTCCTACAGTTCATACACCTTCACAAGGAACAATAAAAACGAATGGACGACAGTAAAGTATACTTTCATCAACCGTCGTCGCCGTCCAGGTTCAGTCGTAAACTCCCTATTGAAGGCACGCGGGAAGATCATCTTCACAAGACAATTAGTGCCTTCAATATCTTGTGGAGGCACAGGCAAGCGTTTTCTATTTCTTTTATAAAATGTTTTACTGTCTGGATATAATTTATCAACAATAACAATGAAATGATTGCAAATGTAGAGTCAAAACAATAACATCGTCGGTAGCGAACAAGTAAAGTCGATCAATAATCAGTGAAAGAAACCGAACAAAGTACTTCTTTCTATTGTAAGCTATAAATTAAGTATTCAAACTAATGGTTCAGTTTTATTTATACATTATAATCCGCAAAGGTTTCCGAGTTGAATTGCTGGAAACAAAAGACATTTGTTACTGTAACTTCACAAAAGTACATACAGTGCGAGTACAATTCATAAATTGAAAATACTGTGTCTCCAGCCTGGTGTCACTTTGTCAAGTCCTTGTTGGCATTTGGCTGAACTGGAGCCAGACTGCATATAAAATGCATTGTTTGAAGAGAAGTTCGTTGACAACTGCAATTTGAAGACTCGGTGACGGTGTGAATTTGCAGTACTGCTGAACTAGAGGGATGAACGAGTTCGGCAAAGAAAAATAAGCTGCATGGCATTTGCAGAGCAAACTACAACAGGAGAATTGTTGTGAGTAGTTTGTAATCGGTGAATTAAACTGTTGGTGCCTTTTTAAGTGCATTTATGCCGACAAACTGGATGCTTTTCTTGTCTTTGAATTAGTTATTTCGTCTTCAGCAGTGACATTATTCACTTGAGTTTCTTGCCAGTTGTTGAAAGAAAATGTTGCCTTTTGTCTTCAAAAGACACACACAACGCATTTTGCCCATGTCTATCGGAATATCTGTTATTATTATTATTATTATATGTTTCATTGACCCCATACACAGGCATAAATATCATGGAAAATCAGCTAACTTCCACGTTCGGTGTTCTGGACAGCGAAGTCAACTAAACTGAAGGACGGTCACATCAGCGTGCCTTCCATAACTTATTGATGCACGCCAGGCAACCAATGTGAGCGCACGTTATATCGGTACCATTTTATAATCCAAGTTGGTGAATGCAAGAATATGGCAGTGTGCTTCGATTCCTTAGCCTCTATAAAGCCAGAAATATCCCAGGCACTTTCAAAGATGCTACAGTTATGTGCACTTCTGCTTCCAATTTTTAGAAAGTCAGTTACACTTTAACGAAGCCATCCTTCAAACGTGCCCAACAAATGAAATCATGCTCCCTGTGCGAACAGGCAGGCTGGGCAGAACACCATCATTTCCTTAGCGAGTGTCCCCATCTACCCGAACAAGACTGCAGGTATTTGGCCAAAGCCACCAAACTGTCACATGACCCAACAGATAACACACACGTGGTCTGCCCATCAACCTCCACGTATCAGCCTCCACGTATCAACCTCCACGTATCAACCTCCTCAGAATCCAGGTGCGTCAGTCCCCATCAGGATTACACAAACCCGAACAATCACTCTACTGCAAACATCAACACCTTCTACCAGCACAGCCTTGCCGCCTGGGTTAACCCTTGACAATGGAGCCACTGGTGATATGATTCGTTTCTCTACTGTCGAGAGACTTGGAACTGAAATTGTTTTTTATTTTAATTATTTTATCTTTTATCTTAAAAGAGTGCCCAGTCTGACCACCAAGCTGACGAATCCTTCCCTCTGAATGTTGTCAGGGAAACATGGCTAGTATGCACCCGCAACGACCATGTATTCCACTTCAATGGCCTAGTTGTTGACAATCTCAATGTAGAAGTCCTTACTGTCACTGCATTCATGGAGAACAATGACATCACCATTCGCCCTCTTAGTGATGGCACCAACCACATCTATGGCTCTCATAGTGAACCCTCTACTACACAAGCCACTCGTCGTGCCATAGTATTACATGCCGCTGCTGCTTCAACCATGGTGTGGACAGGAGACTTCCTTGAAATACAGCTCCCTAGCGACATACCTCCACATTCCCATCTAGTCTTCAAACTGCAGGTTGATTCCCCACATGTCTGTCCACATGTCGCCAACCTGTCTGACAGGCCAGTTCTTCTAACACAGTATCAACACTTTGGCCAAATCAGCCCAGTGTACACCCCATCTGACCATGACCTGCCCTTGGTGGATATCCTTACCACAAGGTTTACAAAAGTCTACTCAACTGAACATTCTTCCCAGGTATGCCTGACCACCTGCCCCTTTCAGACACAACCACCCAGTTTTGCTCACTTCTACAAGCGAACGACAATGTCTTCCGATGGGTACAATGGTGCTGTTGACCCTTCCAAGCTAAGGTTAACATGGGCCCCGTCGAGTCCCCACAGCAACAAGGTTCCTTACTCTAATATTCTAATAATAAGCTTGAAGAGCTTCAGCAAAAGTTCGATAAATTTTAGGAAACCGCAGTATTCAAACCATCCATCCATCTCAGTCGAGTATCTTAAACTCTTCTTTCCTGGTAAAGAAAAACGGTGGTGGCTATCACCTCATCACTTCCTTTGCTGATGTGGGCTGGTACAGCAGGACACAGCCGTCACTTATGCCTGACTTCAATTCCACACTCCACCAAATCGCCCACATAGTCAAAACTGATCTCACTAGTGCTTTCTACCAAATCCCACTTGCTTGTAAGTCTATGAAGTATTGTGGGGTTGCCAACCCATTCCATGGAGTGAGGGTTATGTCCGGTCAGCCATGGGCATGCCCGGGTCGGAAACAGCATTGAAAGGAGCTCATATGCCGTGACTTGGGGGAATTCCTTCAAGTAGGCATAGTTGTCAGAATTGCCGACGACCCCTACTGAGGTGGAAACTCCCCAGAGGAATTGCTACAGATCTGGCAGCGTGTTCTCCATGCCCTATACAAATGTGACCTATGATTATCTGTATTATGATCAACCCCCAATCTACCATGATTCATGACCAGTTTTCTAATAACCAAATTCCATTTCTTGATCATGAATTGGTGTCAAAATAACACGAGTCGCAGCAAGCAAATCATCGTTATAGTGAGCAATCCGTAGCACCCCTGGCGCAGGACACTGATATTCCAAATGTGGAAGTCAGGGACTCAGTCTATGTTCATGCAGACCCCAAAGAGACTGTTATTTAGTCATTTCCCGTGATGGTATATGGTGCAATGTAAGAACATTTGTTGGCTCTCAGCTACGGAGGTCATCTTTATCGACTAAACGCCTGTGATGCTACAAGGTACCTATTGACCTTCCATCTTCTTCCAGGTTTCCCCTGAAAGGTATGAAGATGCTCCTCCGACTCAGACAGTTACCTTTCAGGGAAAACCTGGAAGAAGATGGAAGGTCAATAGGTACCTTGTAGCACTCCCAAGGTTTTAGTCGGCAAGATGAACTCCATAGCTGAGAAACAACTCTCCCTAAAATCATTTAAAGCAAAAGTAAAGTTGACTGTTTTTCAATCGTATAATTAGATTAATATATTAAAATCATCCTGTCTTTAGAGTCTTCATCTGGTACCGATTTCAATTTTCGTGTTATCATTTTATTTTTCCTCTTTCTTTTCTCTGTTTTGCCTTAGCTTTATTGCCAACCCCATTAACTAAATAGTACTTGTAGTTACTCAGTTCGATAAGCTTTTTGGTTATTTCTGAGTAACCTTTACCTGAATCTGTCACTATTTTATTATTAAATTTGTAAATCGCATAATATATACATGGTATATGATTCTCCCGTCAACGTCACCCTCCTAAGCACTATGAGGACTATGTTACACAAGTTTAAGATGTTTATATTGACTGTTAGAACTCCAGTTTAACATGGATTTCAAGAGAAGGAAAAAGACAGTTGCGCAAGCAGGCATTGTTGTATCATTATGCGTTCAGTTTTTGTTATTGTTAAAACCGAGATCTCTGTGAGCCGTGAGCCCCGGTCAGCAGATTCTTAGAACCCAGACTCCCTTGTTCACGGTTGTTCTCCAGTATCTGCCATTGCTGTTGACTTTGTGTTCTGTTTTCGTTCTGTTTGCTTTACTCTGTTGTGTCTTGGCGTTGAGTCACCAGTAGACTTGTAGCAAGTCCACAAAACCCTTACAAACCTGTTTAAACCCATGGCTTGTAAGTAGGATGTACGCAAATAAATATAATGATTATTGTTATTCATAAAGCGATTTCTTATTGAAAAAGTATGTACTTATTTTCCTACACCCTCCACTCTTCTGATCATATTATTGTAATGTTTAAAAGGAAAATTGTGGAAATAAAAACTGTTGAAAGTTATTGAAACTGCTGTTGAAACTGTTAGCGATATTTTACACACTCACCAAATTTGCTAACAAATTTAGTAGCCCCAAACAACACTAACCTTGACACACAAAGTGAAAGTGGAATATTTCTATCGTTACCTTCCTTGTCCAAGTACATTCTCATTTCAAGAATTACACCAGGTGGAAAACCGGCTTCCTATAAAATAGACGCAACAATATAAGATATATCCAGGCACTTACAAAGCAACACAAAAACTGTCCTAATTTGTTTATTCACAGAATGAATCGTACAAGTAAGTTTCTTCATGATCTCATTACAACAGATTCATGTGAAACACATTTACCACTGTTTACGTTGCTATTGGGGTTAAAGCTGGGGATCCAAGTCTGGGGGTATTCCCTATAGATGGGCCATATGGGAAGGAGTGTGACCCAAACGTCCTGGCTTCCTTTCTAGATGCTTGAATGATGCAAAAGGTATGGACAACTGTTAGTTTAGTATTTAAATGCATCAGTCGGAATAACTCTGACACTGTAATGAATTTTAGGCATTTTAAGGGGTCACACAAAGTAAAGAAAAGTCGCCCAATTAGCTGGGTGTCTTTAATCTAATATATCTTTTAGGCATTAGGAAGAGGTGCACTCTTTACTATAGACATATGAAGGGGTACCATTTTCACCCAAAATGGGGGTTAGAACTCTGGGTGGAGCTCCCTCCCATCCGCCTTTGTATAAAACTATAATGTTTGCCCCCACACTGGGGAAGGGGAGGATCAAAGTTTGGTTTTGGGCTTTTCTTTATTTAAACTGACATCATCCCTAATGGGAACCATAATCAATCAAGACCGACAGCTCTGTAACAACTCTGTTTAATAGAGCTAGAATCCCAGATTTGAGATTTGTGGCCAATAGTCATGGAATAATCAAAACAGTAGTATAGCAGGATCCATTTTTCTTCGATAACAAAACTCTAGGAATGACACATAATTTTTAAACATCTAGGGACTTGTTGCATGAAAAAGCCACATTTCAACAAAATAATTAGTACACAACTCAACACATGACAAGTTATTTTAAGTTCTAAAAATTCACGATGTCTGTATGATGACCAGAAATCAACAATTCGATTTATATTATATTATTTTTAATTGTTTTTGATCATTTTAATATGATTTATTATTCTAAATTTCTCTCCTTTCATCACCTTTGGAAATATCTTCATGCTATTCGAAGATGTTTTAAAAATACATTAATTTTGTTGTTTATTTATTTACAGATTAAAACTCTCCTAGTATACAGGCAGTTGAAAGTGGTTCTTTGTGAGATAAGCCGAAAATTGACCACTGGCAATGCACTGAGGACATTCAAGGAAGAAAGGAGCTCAGATTTAATTACCTGAAGAGTCTTTTTGAGTTCCTCACGATCCACAGCCAATAGAGTATCCTAAAACAGATTGTAGTATTGGTTATCCATCAACTATAGATACAAGAGTTCCAAAGCTGTTGATCAAACCTACATGTAACACATTAAACATACTTGCTTTCTAGGCACCTCCAATAGGTGGCAATTGTAATTTAAATTACAATTCAAGTCTAAACTACATTTATTAATATTCAAAGTCTGTGTTACGTATACTATAAGACATGTTATTGTCAAAGAATCGCTAGAATTGGCAGTTCTATCTTAAGGTGGCTCCAAAATGTTTTCGTTTTTCTATGCCACTGACTGTTATTGACTTGAACGTATTTCCATAACAAGAACATTTGTGGAAACGCAGTTGTATTCTAAAAACAGGGTGTATTTGAGGCCCCATAAAGTTGCCATGGACACAACAATTGTAATGGGAGTAAAAGGGTTAATAAGCTGAAAGGTGTTGTAACACTAACTGCCAATAACTGACAGCAATCCGCCATGACATCCGAGTATGCCTTTCACAAAGTTCCGTTACATAGAAGTGACAAACAGGTTGGAGCCACCTTAACCCTTTCAGCTCTAAACATGCCAAATGGTGTAAACGTTTCCTATAACTCTTGCAAGTGAAATGTGTTCCTCAAGTTCAGAGAACTGATCTGAGTCACTGACAGGAACTGTCCAATAAAGTAGTTTAGAGAATTGACAATGCATATAATATAATTGTAAGACATTTTACTGTTCCTGATCAGTTCATTTAATTTGCTAATATTGTACTGATATCGTAATGAGAAAATATTGATAAACTGACTGACCCTAAAAGGGATACAATACCTTATTAGGATATGAAGCCCATCAATAAATCTCAGTTTTATCAGTTTCTCAATAATATGTAGTTGTGCAAACTCGCGTAATGAGTTATCTAATTAGCATAAACTACATAAAGACGTCATTGTCCCTCTACCTCATTCATATGCCAAATATGTTATGCTTATAATTACCTACCCTGATACAATTATCCTCAAATTTCTCAAGCAAAGCCTCTAGCCTCAAACTGTGAAGCATTCTCTTTACCCTGTAATAGGGGTCCCAGTCTGTTTAGGCAAAAAATATCACATAACTTGTGGTTATCACACCAGTCATACATTGACACATCACTGTTACAATATCAGTTCCACATCACATTTACATGTATGCAACTCATGCAGCACTATAGGACCTCCATCACTCACAGTATGGTGGCTAATTTATGGATAAATCAACTGAAAGTTGATGTCTTATGTTTTTCACAATGAGGCATGGAAGGTTTGAGCTGGCGTTTCAAGCGCTAGCCATTCATCAGAGTAAAAGAGGGAGTTATGCCATTAGTTAAAATAATTGGAATGTGACCTAGTGAGAAAAAGTCATTATGTTAACGAGAAACATTTGTTGATTCCATTACATTGCATTTATGAGTGTCATTGCTACGATGCATGGAGCAGGAAAACGCCACTAACAGCCAATTGGTGAGATGAGTGGCAAGGAAGGTTGAAATGTTGAAATGACTAGTTTAGTGAGTCTACTGTCAATGTAGTGGCAAGTCAAGTATAGTGGTAAGTCTAGTGGTTGGTATAATGGTAAGTCTAGTGGTTGGTATAGTGGTAAGTCTAGTGGTTGGTATAATGGTAAGTCTAGTGGTTGGTATAATGGTAAGTCTAGTGGTTGGTATAATGGTAAGTCTAGTAGATGGTATAGTGGTAAGTCTAGTGGTTGGTATAGTGGTAAGTCTAGTAGATGGTATAGTGGAAAGGTTAGTGGTTGGCCATTTAAAAACTAAACGAAATTGGAGTTTTCGAGGCCCAGTGAGGTTGGAAATAAACAATATTAAAAACTATTTTAGAGCTATTTTTACAATTTTTAAACTATTTTCGAAGGTGTAACGATACATAGAACTCTTGATGTATTGCAATTGGGAGTGTCCCAATAGATGGGGATCAATGACAAATTAAACTATCGATACTATCGCCGATCGTGTGACTCTCAATAGATCCGGTAGTATGCAAGTAGACTACTGTGCTCTTTTATCCTTGACAGGAAAATGGACAAACATCCTAATTTCCTGTTTGTCCATGCAGATTACTGCTACAAACACAGTAAAACGAATTGAAAACAAGCAACAATTATCTGCGTGACTTTGCCACCGTGTTTGTTGAATCTTTGCTACCTTTGTTGTGTTTTATGTCATATACATGTAAACATCCTAGGGGGTACAATTCATTGACAGCGTGTGCAGACATACAAGCAAACATGATGGTGTATGAAATTGTTCAGAACAAAATGGAAAAAGTAAAAGTTCGGAAACCTTTCGGGTCGGTAATATCCCAATACTATTGCAATGATACCCCTACCTACTACAATACTATCACCATAGAAAACTGGCCATCGCAATACCATTACAATGGTCAACATGTCCTCAACAGTTATGCACCCCTAAATTGAGCTCATTTTGTCCCTATTTAATAAATATTTTGAAATAGTCCATATAAATTTTGAAAATACTTTTAAATGAATAAATATATTTTAAATATATTTTATATAATCCAGTTTTAGCTGAATCATATGTATGTCTATGTATATATATGTATATGTATATGTGTATGTGTATGTATATGTGTATGTGTATGTGTATATACTACTAATCCTGCAGGTACTATCACGTCGTTATAACAATAGGAACACAACTGAGCAAGTTGAGATTCTGGCTATACATGTAATGTATACCATCTGCAGCTTCATTCAACTCCTCGTCTTCGTGCTCATAGCTTTGTTCTTCATCAACAGCCTCAGATGTGTGCAACTTTTCCTCTTCTTCGTTCTCAATCACTACCTCCTCAAAAGTACTTGTCGACACATCATCTTCTTCATCTACTTTAGAGAAAGCATCTTGCTCCTTCCATTCACTTGCCCTCAACAAAAGCAAATCCAGAAGCTTACTCTTCACTTCTCTGCAAAAGCAATACAACCAATTAGCTAGCACTTGGATACTTGCAATGAGGTACACATACTGGGAATAAACGTCACCATTATTTAACCAGCCCTCTTTGTATTGGGGGTACAACGTCAGTCTGGTGTTGTATCAAGAACTAATTGGTACTGCTGCATGGACAGGGGGTCTGCCAGGAGTTCTGGTCCTAACAACTTTGCATTGTCATTCAGTCATCAACGACAGTCTTATAGACAAAGACTTGAGGTGTTCTTGCACAGATAATAATACGTCAAAAAATGCTCCAGATAGAGACTCCTATTCAAGTCAGTCTTGTTCAATGTTAGCTGTCTCGGCAATTGACCGCAAAAGACAGCAATTTGGTCAGCAATTACAACCTGTGCTTGTAGTTGGCTTGTATCTTCTTCATTTATACATTCTTCTGTTCTGTTAAGCACTGCAAACAAAAAGTCTGGCAAATCTTTTTCGATATCAAACTCAAGTAGTGCGTTTGCCATAGTTTACTTTACGTTCTTCACACACTTCAGCCAGGCACTTCAGCTGAGCGAGATGTTCAGCGACTGAAAGCGAGGCTTGCTGGCTGCGCTCTCCCCAGGAAGATTAAACGCATTTTGCACGATTAAATATAATTTTCGGTTTAAATTAAAACTATGTTTACATATACAACGCTTACATTAAATCAAAATATGTTCTCAATTACATTTAATTGCTCTGTAGGATTAGATTACACTAAAAATAAATCAACGAATTTGCATTGAATCAAAATTAGCTCATCTTTAAATTCAAATGTTCTGTTAGTTTAAATTAAACTAAGAAATGCTGCATTTAAATTAAATTTTAGGTTTAAATGAAACCATTTTTATGTTTAAATTGAATGAAATTAATGGATTAAATTAAATTAAATCAGAGAAATTGACAGTTGACAAATTACAACGTTTGGAAATAGTAAGAAAGTTCAATCCTTCTCGACGGCAAATATTAGAGTACACTCTAATTATTTACATCTACATCAGTCTAAATTGATACTCCTACAATTCAAAGAATTGTGTTCAAAATATTTAATTAAAGTTATCGAAGAATATTTCCAAATGCCAGTTCGGGCAGTCAATGATGATGGAAGTGGGTTTTTCGATCTTGCTCAACTAAAGTTCAACATACAGCAGTATATATAAAACTGTGTATTTTGGCCAGAGTGGCGATCTGATGTCATAGACAAGCTGAATCTGGAGCGATGGAAACGTATGTTGACAAAACTGCGAAATAATACCTTCTTTGAACTTGAAGAAGGGACCCCAAAGCTTCTTTCTGTTTTTGTTTGAGAATGATACCGTTCAACTTTTCTTCCGCAATTTTTTTCTATTAAACTGATCTCTATTTATATTATACTTCCACTCGCCGAGCAATTCTAAACCTTCCACGAACATCGACGCACTTTCATGTCAGTGACACGTGATATCCAGATATGACAGCCCTGTCAAATTTCCACCAACAGAAGCACTCCATTTCTACAGAAACGGGAATCTCTGAACAGATTTTAGAGAGAAGATGTGACAATCCCTTCTTTCCACCTCTCGCCCCATTCTCCTCTTCATCGACTACACAGCCAAAATTGCTCATAGATCACATTTTCAACTGATTTCTGGCAAAAGAAGGGACTGTTTTGCAGTCTAGTTTTTCGTTTCAGTTTAAATTATAAACGACTAAAAAGAATCACTGTTTTAACTTCTAATATAAACTCTATCTGATGTATAGTTGTGACAGATGTCATTAATGGAAACCACAAGTGCCATGGAGTGGAAGCTAGGCTGTGGTGCATTTTCCTCCTCCTCTCCTCTTCCCTCCTCCCCTCCCCTTCTTTATCTCTTTTTCCCATTTCTCCCACAAATGAACCGATTTTCAGGCTACTGTTATTACTACAGAATTGCACGTTGTTTCCTCGTGTATGGAACAAAGCTGAATACAAATGATGGAATACTCAAAAAAATAAGAGAGAATTACATAGAGTCGCCCAATCATAACTAACACCTAAGACAATAGCGACGTTATCTGTGTTCCGAACACAAGGAAGGACCCAAACATCGCCACAGGACTCACAAATGACCACTTGAAAAGCCACTGGAAAATAACCATACTTACAGACAAAACGTATTGGAGATACTCACTTGTCTAGATTAGGAGACAAAACAAAATTCCTTATTCTGTGGAAGTAGTTATCTAGGATCTCCCTGAAAAATTAATATATTACATTAAATTAATTTCTTATTCCTTGTTACTGGTACCTATACATGTACATGCAATAAAAAATTGCGCCTTTTACATATGAATATGCTCAAAGGCGCATTACAATAATCAGTTTACCCCCAGTGAACCGAAAGCATATATACGCGTCTCTGGCAGCCGCTTTCATGCGGTCCATGTATGCTGGTACTTATTTTACTGACCTCGGAAGGATGGAAAGCTGAGTGAACTTTAGCGGGAAAGAAGGTCACACAAATATTCAACCCTCGACCA
>JANVCH010138503.1:0-12867 GCA_025505405.1 Epizoanthus rinbou | reverse complement strand
TTGGCCGCTATCGTTAGTGAAAAATCCGATCGAGTCACCTTAAAAGTCATTATTATAGTTATTATTATTATTATTGTTATTATTATTATATTGTTATTATTATTATATTGTTATTAGAACATAGTAAATCAACTGTTGCCCAGTTCAATAATATTTTATGTTAATAACTACTAGTACGGCAGAGAATTTAAAATTATGATACGTTTTCAACGTAGAACATTACATAATGGGGTGGGAAGGGTACAAAAATGCTGCACTTACCTATTTGTGTATATTTTTTTGTAGTATAATTATGTGAATGTCAGTTGTGTTTGAAGAATTTTAGCCAGGGTTGTGGGTGCTTCCTTCTGAAGCCAGGAATTAGTTTCTCATTTGGATTTCTATCTGCTTTTCAAACTTTCCAATAATTTTGAATGAATAGTGGATAAATCAGGTGTAACCTCCACTCATGATCACCATAATAATAGTTAATTTTGATCTTTAAATATTGAAAAAGAGACTAACACTGTTTTCTAATTCATCTGAGAATTTAAGGCAATAGTAGGCAATGAAAATTATATGTCCAAAATGAAGCCAAGGGATAGTTCTCAAGATCTACTCTCATAATTCCAGATTTAATTGCAATAATTTATTTCTGTTATGGTTTGCAGGCCTGACTAACACAGTAACTGCAGTAAAGAATGCACAGATGGCAGAATCTCCTGTTTTACTCTTGGGTGGGGCAGCAGCAACTTTAGCCAAGGTAATGGCATGTTGATCATGGGTCGGTGCTGATGGAGTTGATCCTAGTGTTTCACTTAGAATACTTACAGTCATGTAGAACTTGTCATCAGTTATTTAGGAGTATTCAATCTATATTTCCCTTTAGAGTTTTGATTCATACTTCCTCAACCAAAATGTAAAGTTAAGATATTGATTGTAATTAGTATTAATGTATTTGTTACCTGACTGTCACTAGGGTCGTGGAGCTCTTCAAGATATTGATCAGATGTCATTATTTAAACCACTGTGCAAGTACTGTGCAACTGTTTCAAGGTATAGAAAAGTAACCAACAGTCTGACAAATGGGATCAGTCAGACAAGTGGACAGACAGACAGACGAGTAGACAGGTAGACAGGTAGACAGTGGAAGAGGTATACAGATAGGCAGTCAGTGAGTCAGTACATCAGTCGGACAAACAAACAAACAAACAGACACACAGGCAGGCAGGGAGTCTGACAGTCTGATTGGCAGACAGACAAGCAGGTAAACAGACAGACAGACAGTCATTCAGGGAGAAAGGGAGATAGACAGGTACAGGTAGGCAGACAGGGAAAACGGAGACCGAGGTAGACAGACAGACACTGACCTGTAGGCAGACATTCAAGCAGACAGTCAACTAGAGAGAAAGGGAGACAGGCATGCAGACAGACTAGCAGGCAAGGAGAAAGCAACTGCTCAACTACATGACAGTATGTAGACCTTGTCATGGATAAATGAGTAAGTTACTTGCAGTTTAAAAATTCCAACATCTAAACATAATAATTTTGAACGGCTTCTTGAACTCATAAAATTTTAGGATAGCAGAGATTGGACCCATTCTGAGGGAAGCTATCCAGATAGCACAATCTGGAACTCCAGGTAGGTAACACATTGTATACTCAGAGACAGTATAGTAGAATAGATATTTAATGTCTCCGTTCTCATCTTAGAATGCCCAGTTGGGTTTGTATACAAACTATATGGTATTAAGATATATCAGGCAATCAATACTGATTAACATGTGTGTTATCACTATATACTACATCTCCATTTTCCTAATGAAGTGTTCCATGCTGTGAAAATAAGATAATTATAAAGAAAAGAGCTGCTGAAATTGTAAAATTAAATTTGATGTGATTTGTTAATTTCAGACAAAACCATTAAAGCCATCAGTGTTGCATTGCTTTTCTGTAGTTTCTGCATTATTTGTCTTCTAGGCACAAATCTTGTGATGATGTCTGTGTGTCAGGGGTCAAGGTGAAGCTTGATTTCTAATGATGTGTTGTTTATTTTTAGTGTTGCATGCTCCTCATGGTTGGCTTTTTCTGGCTGATGATCTTGTGATGTGACCATATCTATGCCATGTTCAGAGCCCTCACTGTCATACTGGAAGTCTTGAACAGACTTTGAGCAGCATAGTTTTGCAGAGTGGCCCAACCTCTTACAGTTGTTACACCGTTTTCCATAGGCAAAGTAAGCCTTTGGTGGGTGTCATTTGCCACAATTCCTGCAGTCTTTTTGCTGTCTTCTGAGCTTGTTGATATTGTTCAAATGGTTTCCCATCAGTAATGGACTTAATCTGCTCTTCTGGTGCTTCTGTTGCACTGCATATGTCTGTTGCTTTTTGAAAGTTTAGATCAGCCTCGATCTCTTAGTAGGTGTTCCTTGAGAGTTTGGTGCGTACACCACAACAACCAAATCAGTCACAAATTAGGCTCAAACTCACAAGTCATCACTAGTGTATGCAGTACAGAAACATATTGGTTGATCTTTTCCCCTTCCACCTGGTTTCTCATGTTGAACTGTCTTGTCTTTCGTATGTCACAAATTATTGCACGGATTGTGGTCATTCTTGAAGGCTGGCATGTCTTGAGCTCTGCTGTTTCTCTTTTCCAGACTGTTGCAACTTCTTCATCTGTTTCTGTTTTTTCTGTTGCAAATGATGTGAGTCTGTTGCAAATCACCTGTCCTTTTTGTCCAACACACAGAAGAAAATATGAGCACTTGTCTTCCTCTGTTTTCCCTTTGAGTTTGATTTTTCAAAAAGGTTCTAGTGTTCTAGAAACTTGCAGTAGTTTTCACTTATGTTTCCTTTGAAACTGAATGGCTTGGGCACTGCCCACAGAATGCTGGAAGTGGCCATACAAGATCAGATAGATCTCAGCATGTTTGCTGTTGGATCCTCACTTCTGACACCATGTAATATACTCGGAGACAGTGTTGTAGAATAGATGTTTAATGTCTCAGTTCTCATCTTAGAATGTCCAGTTGGCTGTGTATACAAATAACAATTTGTATACACAGTAGTACTATATTCATGAACTATATGATATTAGGATATCAGGTGATCAGTTCTAGTACGAGGGTCTAGTACTGATTGACATACATGTATGTTATCACAGACTATATACTACGAGGTATACACTGCACAACATCATAATTATTTTCAGTTCATTTGCCTTGCAGTGCTTAAGGGACCTGCGACGTCAAGAAATCGGCTGTTACTAAGGGAATTATAATAATGAAGAAAGCTTCCCAGCAACCAACTGTCACCACGAGGAGAATGAACGTGATATTTCAAAATTATTTGAGATAATTAATTTTTTCTGTTGATGACGTCATATATAGCATCACATAGCCTAAACTTAAAACAATAATGGGGCCTTGCACGAACATGGAAGGAGAACAAAGTTGACTGTATTTTATTTCTTAGAAAATTGTAACAAAAGTATGTTTCGCAATTTCTCACTTATGTCTCATGATGTCAGATTCTGGCGCCAGCAGGTGCATGATGTGGCATTTTTCCACATTTTAAGAAAGAAAATGAAAAATATCAAAACATACTTTTCTTTGTATTTGCAAATGGTAAATTATAACAAGAATTTTACTCAAATCGGAGCAATTGTTATGGAGTTATTATCTTTTGAAAGAACTGGAAGAAAAAATTCACAAATCTCAATATCGTCCAATCAGAGCACGCGCGCGCGTTCGATTCATGATTCGAAACGCCATATTCATGATAAAGATGGCGCAAGCGTGCGCTTAACGGAAAAAATCAACTTCCTTAGCAACCTTCGCATCGCAGGTCCCTTAATTGGATACTATCCAATAACAAGTTCTGTTATTGGACACTTGAATGAACCAATCATAACCTGAGTTAATAGGCTAACTGTCCAATCACAAGACAGATAATAATCACTATGACAAAAACAACACCACTCAGAAACTGTGACCAAGATATTTAATAAAATGGACAACTTTTGCTCTGATACAGAAACAATTCTTTTGATGAAATTGGTAATATAGCTTCCTGTTGTCCAATTCTGTCTGTAATCATATTTGTGATAAACAAATACAACAATTAATACTGCAGACTACTGGCCATTGATAAATAAATAACACATTTACAAAGCAATCTGAGTCTTTCATCCATCAGTGTGTAGAATTAAGTATTTTCCCAGATCAATTGAAATCACAACTGACGATGATACTGTTAGAAAATAGGTCATCATTGGGTCACAGAGCAGCTTTAAAATTGTGTATATAAGAAAGTGTTCAGAACTCTAATTACTATTATCTTACAGTGTAAGTGTCAGACCTCTAGAGCACATTTGTTCTACCCTCCGGCGTTTATATTTTCACCTTAAGGCGTTTACTTGAGAACGGCATCTACTCAAAATTTTCCAACTCGCAAGCCAACCAGCTTGCAACTCGCAGATTTTTAAATATTGCAAATAACTACGACACAAAGACAAAGTTGAAAAATATTCAGAAACTTACCCCACAAACTTACCCGTCTTAAGGCATGTTTTGCATTGAAAGAAGTCAAAAAGTTAACAGACATTCAATCTTAGAACGTTATAGATAGCAAATTTTCATTTGTTTGTTTGATCACCTATTACATAACATTCTGTTAGCATATTTTAAAACGATTTTTCCAATATTTTGAAGCCTCCAACGAAGCCTGATATGATGACAATGTTGTTATTGTTGCATCATGGGTAATCAGGTGCTTACCGCTGACCAGTAACCATACACGGCACGTGTATCATTCTCGTTCCCAGAGCTTTCGTTGGGCGCGCGGTCATTTTTTTGGTGTTTGTATTTGAAGTTTTGTAAGAACAGAACTTACAAGTTACCTAGTTCTAAAATCTGAAAATATGGGAAGAGTGAGCAGACATAAGAAAGTAAAGTCTTGTGATCCATTCTACAGAGGTCCAAGGAAAGACGCGGGCAAAAAATTGTGAGTAGTCCGCCAGGACTTTGTTCACGTTCATCTTGGTAGTCTTACTCTTAGCCTTAGGCTTAACTTGGATAATCATAATTCATAATCTGATAGTGATAATGATAATATTGATTGCTTGTTACTGCTTCAGTCTTTGATTTTGCTTTTGGCACTTTTAAATTCTTTATTTTCTTCTATCTAACATGTAGTAATCCAGACTGAAAAATATTTACAGTTTAGGTTCAGTAGCCTCCATTGACAGATTGATATTAGTTTCCTGAGACAATTGTTGCTTCAATTTTTTGGACACAGTATATATAAACTGAGTAAGTGAGTATCAGTAACTAGTAGTAGTACATACTTGTGACTGATCATGACTGTCATTGTCAAAGATACATTAATATTTCTAGTTAATCTAATTATTTTGTAGTATATAATTTTATACAATAAACAAGATATATATAACGCGTGCTGTGATTGGTCTAAAACTGTGATCTATTTTTGAACAGACACCAAAATTCGGCTCGTGTGCCACTTCTGGTTCTCTCGCCGTGTTTTGACGTCATTTGAACATTTGAACTATTTGTTAAATGGCAAATCAGGAAATAGTAATACATACCATGGAATGGAATATATTTGCTTGAACTGTGCTAGTGTAAGTACTAGTACTTACTCATATACATCATGTATCAGTATACAATCAATGAATCATTACATCATGTATCAGTATACAATCAATGAATCATTACATCATGTATCCGTATACAATCAATGAATCATTACATCATGTATCAGTATACAATCAATGAATCATATAGTTCTCATATAGACTAGTGTATCTATCTATCAATCACTCAATCAATCAGTTAATCAATCAATCAATCTCTCAATCAATTGTATTTGATCACAAGTTGTGTTATTATAAATTGAAATAGTTGTATGTTAATAAGTAGGGTCAATCATTCTTAACAGGACACACTGTCTGGTGAGACTGGGAAACCACTCCCCACGTTTTTGATGTTAAGTAAATTATCTTTTATAAATGTAGCAAAATGTGTTGTGAAAAATATTTGGCAATTCCAGGCAAGATTTATTGCTGTATGCAGTGGCATAATATTAATTTAAGAATTTATGCTATAGATTTGCAAAGTAAACTGGCATATGGGGTCACATACTTTTTGATTTTATCAAAAGAGATTTTATAAAAGTATCTATAAATGTTGATAAACCTGTAGAGCCCAAAGGGTTGTACCCTACTTTTTGTCAAGAATAGAAAATTAGCAACTGTGGGCAGTCTATAAAAAGGTTACTGTAGAATTCTAGATTGTTTTATTGTTTATATTGGGTTACATGTATATCATCTCATTTATAAAGATGGACACATCATTAAGATGGACCATTTGAAGCTAGCGCTGGCGCCAGAATATCCATCTTTATTCTTAAGGTTACCGTATAGTTTGAAATAGGTTAAATTATCAAAATTGAGTTTTCAATGGAATAAAATAGGTCGTAAAAAGAGCTTCAAAATAAAAAAAATTATTTCAATATCTCGAATATTTCCCGAGATTTTACAAGGTAACTCTTTCACCAGAAGTAAACTGTATTTGACATGCCGCATTTTGATTGACAGAAGCTTAATGCCGCAACTCAATGAATCGAAGCAAATTTTGAAAGTTGGAATTCAAAGGTTTATCTATAGACTTGATTGCTGTTTTAAAAGCAATTTCTGGCTAGATTTTATCCTTTTAACATGACGATGAGTAATCGTCAAAGAAGTTGCCCTTGGACGTCCAAGAAGCGAAAGAAACAAAATAAATCAATGGGAGCGAAGTTCCAACTTGAAGTATAAAACTCTTCTAAGGAAACATTTATATAATTTATTTAATATTAATTGAATTCAGGGTGGTGCTTCCAGTGGAAAATGATGAACTTGAAGAACAACACATTCCACGGACAGCAAGAGAGATGATGAAGCGAGTAGCACATGGAAAAATAAGCAAGAAGCAGAAACAACAAAAGTTGTCAGGTAGGATAATGATTATAGTAAGTACAGAGTCTTACATGCATATTTGGATGATAATATTAAATCGTTTCTACCCGTTTATTCATTTGAAAATATTAGGTAAAGAGGTTGTTGCACGGTCCAAGCCAGCTGCAAGATTTCAAAGAAATGCTGGAGAGAGTAAGAAGGAATATTTCAACAGAATAGAACACGAAACAGCCATAGCCATTGCAGATACCATGAAGGAGTCAAGGGAACTGAGAGGGAACAGAAAAAAGTTTGTAGTTTTTATGTATCAGACCATAACAGTTTAATTAGATTACATATTACATATTATAGTATATCACAGGTCTGTAGTTATTTGGTCAAACCACGTAACTAGTTTTTAAATTACAGTTGTATTTAGTTAGATTACAGATCACAGATTCGCAGTTATTCAGGTCAAACCACATCAGAGTTTAATTACAGTAAGTTGTATTGTAGTTGGATTACAGATCACAGATTATTTATTTATTGTTTTTATTAAACGTTTTGCCATGTGTTGTAGCACTACCCACAGAAATGTGTCTCTGTTAACAGGCTCTCATAATAAAGATACACAAACTCATATATACACAAACGAAAGATAGGTACATGCACAAAAAGAAAAAAAGTGAAAGAAAAAATATGTTTTCTATAATAATCTGGAGAGGGTAAGTACCGTAACGTGATTTGACCAGTCGCATGCTAAGTGGGCGTGCTTGATGGAAGTTTACACAAGATTTAAATGTCCTCAGATTGTCTGGATTGTATTATGTACACGTGTCTGGTGAGCTCTGTACAATAGTTGAAGAGGACTCTCTTTGTGGTTTAATTGTAAGGTTTGGTATTGAAATTGATTGATCAACAGTGATTCATATAATTAAAAAAAAAAAGTAAACACGAGTGCCAGATATGCAAATTATTAAATTCACAAGTATTGAGTTTTGATTACTTAAACTTGGTCCAGGCTTTTTTTACCTCAAATTATATACTGGGGCCCAATTCAGCTCCCCCTCCCCCTTGCTTTAACCCATTGACTGGCGCAGCACCCTGATGCGCCCCCAGAAATAATTGTGCTGTGACTGCACTGCGCCCTCATGTGCCCAAATTAATTGTTCTTGTTTGATTGGCTCTGGTTAACAATAGAAGCATTCCCTTCTGTCAGATTCTTAAACTTTCATTGTTTGTTTAATTTATTGCCAATTTTTGTGGCATTTAGTAGCTTGGAAAAAGGTAAAATAAATTATTGAAGTTTGATGCTTCATTTTTTAGTGGAAGTAGCCATTTTGTTTGCATTCTGGGGGGAGGGTCCCAGTCTCCAGGTCTGCCAGTCAATGAGTTAAACTTCAGTTCTTGAGAGATACAGAACATTATGAGTTCAAATGACTAATTATGCCATATCTCACAGGTGTATAATTATGTCAAGGAAGGGCATGTTTCTTGTACCTTCTAATCAGTTTCAAATAGAAACACTTCTTTTAGTTACTAAATATGGATATGTCAGGGCAACAAGAATTCTGCTAAAATTCCTGGAAAAAGCATATGTGACAGCTGATTTTCTAAACCTTCCCTGGGGTGCATGTCTCTGGGCTGACCTAGCTACTAAACATTGTAATCATGACTAATTCTCCTCAGTCTATAAATGTTTCAAGACATAAAAAATAACTGCATGACAAATCATGAAGGGGTTGTATTTTTGTGCAAAATAATGCTGAAACTACACAATCACGGTGCATCTTCACATGCATGGCCTTGTCTAATTTAATTAGCACAATTTTAAAATGCTACATTGTAGCGTGTACATGGGCAATAGCCTACCATAACTTTCAAGGGAATTTTCTTCTGGTAGAGGGCTTGAAAACCCATCTACGATTCTCAACACTGTCTCAAGTGTCCCTGGACTAGACCGTATCTGGAAATCCTTACAACCAACACTAAAACAGTCAGGTCCATGACTTGACCAGCAAGCCAGCACTTCACCTTGGTGTAAATCAATAACCTGAAGAAAATAATTTATAGCACCTATTATATCGCTGATTAATTTTGCATGCTGTGATTGGTCAATTTCAGGTCCATAAGTTACCATACAGACCTCTCACTGTTATCATCGAGTGGCTGTATTAATTTTGTTTACTTTTTCAAGATTTTATATGCTCTCACTTGCTCCAAATGATCAACAAAACAACAAAATAAATATGTTATTAGCCTTGTTTGCCATTTTTATCATGTTAAAATTGTTGATATAATAATTGGAACATTTGAGGAAATTTTAAAAAATTCTGTGAATTGGTTTTGGTGGCGCCACCTTAAAATTTCAGAAATGTACAGTGCTAGTGGTGCTAAAACCGATTCACTGAATTTTTGAAAATTTCCTCAAAATAATGTTCTACTTGTTATATATATCAACCATTTTAACATGATAAAAAATGGGTGTCACCGAACTTGTTTTTGCATAAAATGCAGTTGAATGCAAAAAACTGGTTGTATGTGAGACCCTGTAACATTGCCATGGAAACAGAAATTGAGGTAGGAGTACAAGGGTCGACAAGTAGAAGAGTTGTTGTAACACCAGTTGCCAACAACTGGCAGCAACCTGCCATGATAATTTATATGAGTATGCCTTTCATAAAGTTCAGTGACAGAGAAAAATGAAAAACAGGTGGGAATGATGAACTTATTATTTTAGGGGGTTCTCATTCAGGTTTCCTCATCACAGAAATTCATATCAATTGTAAAAACAATTATTGAAATCTTCCTCCTGTACATATTTACGACAAACAAAAAATATACCACCACAAACACACATTTGATATACATGTACCATATGATTTGGACTCTGATAAATGTTTAACTTCATAAAAGTCATAACATGTAAAATCATCTAATAAATGGTTTTTATAAATTATTGAAATATTTAACAAACAATAATTATGCACTTTTAGAGTGTGCTTTGCCCCTCCCCCTAGGGTTGCATTTATGCTTGTGCAACTTCCCATTAATTAATGGAAATTTCAAATAGTTGAGAGGCGATCAATTCAAATGTGGACCAATCACCTGTGACATTCTTCCAGCCGTCCTCACCTTGTCGTCCCTGCTAGTGCGGCCACTGGGTGGATGGGTGTCTGCACCACAGATCGCACTGATATTGTCAGCAGTAGCCATGAGAACAAAATTATTTTCCAGTGGAATCAGAAGCACATCACATCTTGCTGACTAGAAGACCAGCAGGCATCACAGATTAAGAGTTTGAATATCATAATTATACCCTGTACAGTTAACATCTGTGAGGATTAGAGTTTCAAGACATTTATAACTTACCCAAAATCATGGACAAAATCATAAATTGTGTAATAATTTTTACTAAAATAGATAAATGGGGAGATATTTTTGTTGAATTCTCCTTTAATACTATATATAGCTCTCTGCAGTTGGCATAATCCATACATAACTAAAACACTTTTAATTTAATTTATGTGGCAAACCTTCAGGATCTGAAATGACTGTGCATGGCATGTCACTTTTAATTTTTATTCTCATGAATATCAACCAACCATTTAATATTAAATACTAATTAAAATAAATATTAATGTGTTGGGTATTAGCCCAGGGGGGGGTACTCACCTACATGTACGCTGTTATACAGGTATGTACGGCCAAACTAGGTACGAATTTTAGGATTTTATTCTAGAATGGTTATCATTTTGTGCAGAATTTTGATCCATTTCTAAAATGGGGTAGCAATTTTTGGAAATTTGGTATTTTTTGGCGCTGGAAAATTGAATTTTTTCTAGAACAGGGAATCAAAATTGAGATAATTTATCCTAGAATGGGGTCAGAATCTCTTTGTTCGGGCAGCACATCCTTACCCAAAATTGGAGTGAGTACCCCCCTCCCTTTGGGTATTAGATGGGTATTATTTGTTAAGCCAAAAGTATTTAAGGAGAACTACAAAAGCCGATAATCTCTAGAGCTGCGTAGGTTAAATGGAAGTACTATACAATTACCAATCTGACTGAGTTGGGATTTTATGTGGCTGAATGTGTATTCATTATGTCATTATTCATTATGTCATTAAATTCATTGTGTCATGATCCTACCTTAACAAGAAAAGATATTTCATTTTCTGAAGCAGATAACATCTTTGTGTCTATCACCAGATCAGTTGCTTGCAGCCAGAAGAAACTTGTGTTGCATACACTGAATTCTGGTATCAGCTGTACTGAACTGTAGGGTCCTGAATTTACCTGAGTAGTGAAGTCCATATAATTATTACAATACATTATAATAATTATGATTATCTTACCAATGTAAGTTTTTATATGTAAAGCCACATTCTTTGGGGTTTATTTCAAAGTTTGGTTTGGTGACTCAGGTCTTGGTGAATTTCACAAGATGCTAATAGTCAGCTTACAATTTGATAAAACAATGTACATGTTGTATGTATGATCAATAACGTACATCCCACAGAGTACTGTCCTTGGACCCTTGATGTTTCTTCTATGCATAAACGATATTGGTGATGCCATTGAATCTCAAATACAACTTTTTGCTGATATCATTTTGTACACTGTAATTAAAGGAATGAGTGATGCACCAGTATTACCAAGGAGGAACAACCCCGCAACAGCAAAAGATGAAACCAAGATGGCGGACAGATAACGACAACACCAAGTCCAACACGCATGCGCAACATAACAATGCCGCAGGCGCAACCAACCACTGGTGCAACCACTTTTTCTTTCTTCTGTCCAATACTATTAGTTAGATTCAGATTGAGTTCTGGTGCAACTTGTCTTTCCTGTTTGTTGTCCAATTTGATGCAAGTGATTGAGCGAGTTCAGTGCAGTAGTAGTACTTGAAAGGGAATAAACATGACAATATGAGACATGTCCGTGGCTATGCTATCAGAAATGTACAGAATGAAAATAATTATAAGTCGTACAGTGTTATGGGTGGATGAAATCTAGACAGGACCGGGTACTCAGTTGTGGGTTCAGCAGCAGACGGATGGTTCCCACTTCATCAGAACATTCTGCGAGAATTCTGATTTGATGATGATCGGATAGCTCAGTGTCTGGTTCTCGACACTGTGACTTGAGAACCACGTTAACGGAATCGAATATGGATTGTTTATGGCAATTCCGCACCAGCAAGCCAAACCTAGTAACAGTTGGCTGGTAGACTTGATGTTCGGGCAACCTCATGACATTCACACCAGGAGTCGATACAATAACAATTATCAGTGCTGCTAGCAAAACGGACATCTCGGTGCACACAGTCTTACAAAGAGAGACTAACTACTCTGAACTTGATGCCTTTGTCATACTGGCATGAGTACATGGACCTTGTCCTGTTTTTTTTTTGTCCTGATCTCAGACAAAGTATTGCCAGCCCATATTGTTCCAGTATGTATAACCAGACTTACTAGCGACCTAAACTTAATCTCCTTCCGCACTCTGTAACCTTCCAACGCTCTTTCTTTGTCCGTGTGACGCGAGTATGGAACATATTACCAAATAACCTAAGGGGCGCAAAAATAACCCTCATACAGTTTAAATCCAGACTCATTACTTATTATAAAACAGCTGGATTAAACACTTACTGTGCCGACGACCCACGCAGCTGGAAATCAATCTGCCTCAAGTGCAATACAGCACCCAGCCTAATCGGCACCATCACTTGCTGCTACTGATACTGTAATTTGAATACTTGTATTTTGATATATTTGCACTATTATGTTTGCACTGCTTATTAAGATTTTGAATTTATTGTATACTCGTACTTTCACCTTGTATTCTTATATTCCAGCATCTCGTTTTTATGTAATTGTATTTTAAGTACTTTATTCTCCGGGCCCACAGTAATTGGTTTTCGTAG
>JANVCH010138392.1:0-12868 GCA_025505405.1 Epizoanthus rinbou | reverse complement strand
TTTTTGCTTCGTTCTCGTCTATGTGATGGTTTTGGACTCCACAAACTTCAGAAAGTAGTTGAGTATAACAAATTCTTACATTTTGTTTTTCACTTCAGGATTCCTTTGACATAATAAGTAAAAGACACTCAAATGGCGATTTGGCGTAATTATTTACATACAAATTCAGTTCTTACATCTTTTGCGACCTCTTTAGTGTACTCATTAAATCAAACATTATCTCAATGATAATTATTTTAGTTAGGAATAATATTAATTAGATCTATGCTGTAGAAACAGAAAATGCTATTTAATCTGAAAATATTTAATATTTATTGAGGAGTGAATCATTTGGAAAATTTGCAGGCAATTTTTTAAACATTTTGTGTTCATGTCTTTTGCTTATTTCAATTCCCTTAGGAGTATTTTCAATTAACAATGAAACTGGAGTTATAAGCTTGGTCAAGATGCTAGATCGAGAAACCACTGACCAGTACATACTGAATGTAACGGCAACTGATCAAGGATTACCACCACTCACCACTAGTACCCAGATCACTATCAATGTCCAGGACGTTAACGATAATGCACCAACCCTGGTTACTAGTAACCCCCTGGAAGTCACCATATCGGAGGTGAGCGGAAGCTAGCAACACGTTCCGTGTATAGCTGCGCTGGTGTTGTTACAGTAGACTTCATATCTCGTACTTTGACATTTGTAAGATATAATTTATAAGATCTAGACTTCGAATTCGAACCCGCTTGCAAAAGTGTCCCATCAAATCGCAAATATGAAAAGGTTTTTCAAAAATCTTTAGATTTACGAAAATAAGTGAAATAAAATAATTGCCATTGGCGTGCAAAATGTCGAACTATTTTAAAAGTATTTTTCACATTTCACATTGTACATTTGAAATTGATGGCACCTTTTTAGAGCTAGCATGAATTCTTAATTTAGCTGATGAGTAACGTTTGTTATAAACATCTCTTGTGAAATGGATTGCTGGATATTCTTCGTCCTATTAGGACGCTACGCTTGGAACCAAGGTGACGACATTGAAAGCAACAGACAAAGATATCGCAGATAACGGGAGGGTGATATACAGCATTATGGACGGTGCCGAGGGAAAGTTCACTGTCGACAGCGCGACCGGAGTCGTTACTACTGCTGCTGCACTGGACAGAGAGACAAAAGACAAGTTCCTGGTATGAATGATTACTGATTAAAGGCACTTTGATACAAGAGGATTTCAGATGACGTCATTTTGTACTTTTTGCTTAAATCATTAGCATAAATCCAACTTCATGTTTCAGTCAAACAAAGTCCATAGATTGAATGAGTATGTGACAGTTCCTAGTCACCAAAAATGTGGGTGCGAAATAGTGTATGTATTTTAAGAAATGCGTCTCTGAAAACTTTACTGAATTTACAAGCAATGTATGGTGTGAACGCAATTATTTCCTTCTGGCCATAGATTCTCTATAAATTTTCAAGATTCTGGACGCCAAGGTCGTCATATAAGAGATATTATGGGATACCGAGGAAACAATCATTAATGGCCGGCACAAAATGGGCTGTTACTCGTCAGCATTCTTTACATTGACTGTTTCATTAACTCCAGAATGTTGGCTGATCACACGATTCGAATTCTCGTTGTTTCTGGCGTTTGACTCCTGTGCATCCCATAATATCGTGGTCACAAACGCCTTTCCCGGTTGATACCCCAAGCATACCTAGCCTTACCACTGCCATTTCAACACTGAGGTAACAGCCTTTCGTTTGCTTCTATTAAATTCTAAGTAGTTTGTTTTATACATTTTGTTCAAGGTTATAAATTCCTACTGACAGTGGGTATGTAGTTTGTAGTTTGGTTATGGAAAGGTTATGCATAATTCTTATGTTCATTTACATTCACTTAATTTGACAGCTGATGGTTCGTGTACGTGACAACGGTGCTGTTCCTGGGTCAATAACTGCGCTTATCATCGTTAAGGTGATCGACATCAATGATAACAGACCTGTATTCTCATCCTCAACACGTTCAGCAGGTGAGTGGAGCCGTTGTGAACACGTCTATTTTCTGTCTGTCTGTCTGTCTGTCTGTCTGTCCTAGACCAAGTCAAGAAAGACTTGAACCAACAGCAAGATGGAAGTGAGGGAAATAGTAAAGAAAGAGCATGAGAAAATGCGTCTTTCTCTTGTTCACCTCCCTCTCCTCTTTATGCTTACAATTCATTTCTCGTGCTTTAGTCCTCGTCATCTAAGGCTGTGTGAAAGGAGCTGTCCCATTTGAAGACTATAAGATTGGTTTTGGTAACTTTGGTAACTGATTTCATGTCATTCCTGTTCATTGCAGTTGTGTTTGAAGATTCCAGTGAAAATAGCATTGTCACTACAGTGAAGGTTAGATAATTATGAATATGTTATGATTGCGAGTCCGAATATTATTCATGATTTGCGATTCCAAATCTTTGATTATTAGTATGTTTAAGGCTGTGCTTGTGATTATGGTTGTGACCTATGTTTTCTTATGCTTATGAACAAGAGTACGAGTGTGATTTATGATGCGTGATTGTCGTTAAAATTATGTGTGTGATTATGATTGTGGTTATGTTTATGGAATATGCCATCTGTCACGATCATGATCATGAACACGATCATGACTACCACCACTGCTGTTGTTGAATAGTACTGTGTACTGTGGCTTGTGTTATACTAATGCAGTGTCTCACTCTTTCACGATAGGCATCAGACAAGGATGACAGTATCAATGGAGAAATAACTTATCAGATGACAAGTAGCAGTGATGTATTTTATGTGTTGTTGAATTCGGGTGTTGTAAAAACCTGCGGTTCCTTTGCCGGCAAGGTGGGCTCGAAATACGTTTTAACCATTGAAGCTTCAGACTCGGGTAAACCACAAATGAAGACAAGCAGTAAAGTTTCTGTTAATGTAAGTCACAGGTTTAGTCCGCTTGTTACTAAGATTCAATCCAGCCGTTCTCTTCTTTCAACTACTCTACTCCCCTATGGATATTTATTGGCCCCTCCTCCCCGCCCCTATACTCCTACACTTCCTATACTCTTTGATAACGTATCACTTGCTGTCCGACCCACCAGGTGTCTGTGGCCAGTATACAGAACGGTGTTGTGTTGGGGGTCGGTGTTACTGTGGACGTCGCTCTTCAGAACAGAGAAGAACTGGCATCGTGAGTAGCAATGGCATTCTGTTATTAATTAATTATAATGTGGTGCACCGTGCCTATCACCTATAATCGACTGCACATTACTCAATATATATCGCAAATGCGAGAAAGGACTGCACCCAACCACATAAACCGAAACGATACTAGAAATCAATGCTGTAAGTTCGAATTTGTCATGAAAGAACAAAAAAGTATCGTTATATTGTACGAGTTGCGACGTAATTCAGATAATGCAATTGTTTCTTTGATTGGATGACACATTTCGTAAGAGGCATCTTGAGTCCAGTTCTGTTATAGGTGCTACTGCATATATCAACCTGGTTATAGCAGAATTACTGCAGGAAGATATCAGTAAATATAGGATATTACACTTTATCTTCGAGTGACAAGAACAATATCTCACGAGTGAGCAAAGCGAACGAGTTAGATGTTGTTCTTGCCACGAAATGATAAAATCCATATTGTCGCGCATACTGTGTAATGTTCTTATATGGAAAACAAAAAATGAAAATGAGACAAAGTTTAAGAAACCTAGAAAATCATGTTTAACGTAAAACATATCGATATATCACCCATGCGCGTAACATATGGAAAATGTGCTACCCGGGACCCGGATGTAGTGTCGTATGGATTCTACGAGTGGTTTAGTTCTCAGTAAAACACTCACATCCATATAATAAGAACCATTGTACCACGAGCTGATGACCTTTTTAAATATTAAAATATTTAACGTTTGATTATTGTTTCAGTAACGAGTATTTATAGTAGGGAATATACAGCTGTTTGATTGAATGTTGACACTGTGCAATAGCGAATACCACGACCGAAAGGAATTATGGGTTTTACCCAATTTAATGTAAATACACAATGGTGCTGCAGATAGAATAATATTTAAGTTAAACTAAGCTCTCACTGTTGCAACGTATTCAAACGTTTTGGCAACCATAGTTCCTTTCGGTCGTGGTATTCACAATTGCACCATGTCAACATTTTTTAAATAGCTATATACCTACAGGTGCATACAATCGCACTCTCTTATAACCCCCTTTCTAGAGCTATTCCGCTACAATATACAAATACATTTTTAGAAATATATTTTTAAAAAAACCAGTAAAATTTACAGAAACTCGATCTAAGTTAAAGAAAAATTACACCAACTGAACTAATCGCCGAATTAATTAGCGCCCTTATATTTGCATTTCCTGCAGTTGGCTACACACTCCTTTTTGATACCTTAGCATTTGCCACCTGCTCATTGGGGAGGTTATTATATAGCACGGCTCCTCAACGATCGATCGTTGACCAATGGTCAGTCGAAATTTAAGTAAGTTTCAAAAATAAAGAAAATAAATATTCGATAGTTCGGTAATCCTTATTGTAGAGAGAATATAATAAGTTTACTTCCTTTTTCAAAAATATCAGATTGCATAGTGTAAGCAGTTTAAATTGGTGTTTTTGTTCTCTGATTCGTAAAACTCGTTGCTACATAACAAGGTTGTTATACGGATTCCGACTCACGCTACGTCGCGTGCGGTACAATGACGTCATAACTGGGAAGGTATGCACTTCCTCAGAGCCAAAGGCTCAAATCTTCTAACATGTAACGTAAACGTTTTGAAGTCGAATTAGAAAAAAACTGAATTTTCCTTTCAGAAATCAGTCTTTATTATAATAATTACAGAATAATAATAATAATAAGATATTTATATAGCGCCTTTTCCGAAAATTCAAAGGCGCTGCTTACAAGATAAAATTTAAAATTATTTACTTTAGAAATCTAGTACTATAATAAAACTTTAAGTGACTCTATACAATTCCTGTCAATAAATTGACACGTGAATTCCATCCCATCCCATCTTGTCATATATCCTGTCTTATTCTATCCCATCATACTCATCACATTCTATCCCAAATATTCCCTACACTGTTTAGTAGCACAGTGATCTGAACGCCAAGCTACATTGTTGAATTCAGATACAGTGTTATAGTTTTGTGTTTAAGTGAATCATAATTATCAAAAGATACGAAGAATGAGACAATTAGAGAACATGATGACAAAAGTTGATTGAGCTTTCTCTGTAGTGTGTTGGGCAAGCTGACAGGCGGAACAGCGTTCATAAGGTCCATTCAGCCTGGGCCAGGCAACACGTAAGTATTCAAGTTACTGTTGTCTAGTTTGTGTCTGGCAAGACCCCGGTTATTAACCTATCATTGATGCTGGACCCCTCATAAAATATTTTACATATTACTGTGATATTGGTATTGATATCAGGTGTAAACCTATTTAGGTAAACGTCATACGTTGGTCACGTGAAAGCTATGGAGAGGGAGTTTGTTTGCTCGCTTTTCACTGGTTTCCATAGATACTATTGTGTTTATTATCACAGTTATGTAAGCTAGGGATCAAATTAGCAACAGTTTAGGGTGTATTTAAGGCATAGGGCGCAATCTCATTTACATAAAATTGGGAGGAATAAATTAAAATTGGTCGTAATATTTCTTCCATATTCATTCCTATAAATAAATGTATATAAATATTACCGAAATAGAGATACCCCTATTTTAATTTATTCCTCCAGGTGGCGCCGGATTTTATATAAATTAATATGTAATTGAGGTTACGCTAATGCGGTCCTTACTATACTACTGACGTGTATAATAACTCAGTGAGCGGACAATTCTCATTTCATGGCCCGGTTCACAAAGGATAAACATCATGTCAAGGATCGCTTCAGTTCCAAGCGGGCACCATTTCTGTACGCTTCGAATGTTCGTATCTCCATCGATTTATATTTTATAACTGTTTGCGACAAACTGGTTGCTATTTCCAAGGTACTTTGTAATAACAGTTTTCTATGACAAATCAGAGTAATGTTTTTAAACTGTAAACATTTTCCGCTCTTCACAGGACGCTGGTGACATTTGTTACTGTCAAAGATGACGAGATTATGACTGTGGAACAGCAAACCAGGTAAGCCTCGAGGCCATGGAAGATCCACTTACATTGTACGAGACGGTTTAGAAATAAACTAAGAATAATACGAAATATTAAGTGATAAATAATAATTATAGACAATTGTTGCTTCATACATTTTTACTGACAATGTGTAGAAAAATATTGCGCACAATATTTGATTTATCTATTTGTGACGTCATAGTGATTATAACAACGATAACCTCATCCACCCAGAGCCCTTGGTATAGGCATTCATTCATAACGTTGGTCTCTGATTATTTGTGTTACTGTCTACATATTACAAATTGGATGAATTTCATTGATTGGGGAACTCTTATCCAGTTGTTTTAGCAGGCGCTACTGTTGGAAGAAATAACGAGGGGACAAGATCGAGAATGAAAGAGAATGAGCGCAGAAACGATGCTTAGGAGAAGTGGAGTGGGATCCACGTAAAATGGGAAAATTTAGACAATACCATTAGGGAAAATCAGTGCTAGTTAATGACACTCATTTCTGTAGTTTACATCTAAGCTGACATTTTCTAATTTCTTGGTTAGCGCAATTGACAAGAATTACGAAACACTAGAGAACAACAAGTGGAATATTAAGTGCTGCGGGACAGCGGCCGGCAGCCCACAGACTGCGGAACCGAAAGGGGAAGGCGAAGATGTTTCTGCCATTGTAGGCACACTAATCTTCCTGGCCGTGTTCATTGGGGTCGCCGGGATCATCATGATTCTGATTCTCCTCAAGTAAGTACACGTTGGTTTGGCTCAAAACGTTAAAATGAAACAACAAACAAACAATTCATAGACCAATACAAAATCGCACAGTAAACATACTGAGAACATACTCTCAGCTAGCTAGCTATAGAATTCGTGATACAGAAAAAGCTGCTACATTAAGTTAAGCTTCGTCGCAGAACTCGGTGAACTGTTCTGTTCTCTTTTTTTCTTTCTTGTTTTGTTTTGTTCTGTCCTGTTCTGTTCATTCTGGTGTTGTGTTGGCTGTGCTGTGTTGTTGTGTTGTGCTGTGCTGTTGTGCTGTGTTGCGGTGTGTGTTGTGTTGGGCTGTGCTGTTGTGTGGGGAGCGAGACAAAGTTCTTCACACATTCAAACAGCAACAAGTGACGATACACACCCAAAGGTGCAAAAACGTGTGAAGTGATGTGCATGTTGACCATCTCAAGTAAAAGAGGAAGGACACAAAACGTTGCATTAGATAAAGACTGGTGTGCATTTAAAAAGCAGATATCGAGTATTTCTAACATGGTATAGAGCAAATTAATTTCCTCAGCATATCTTGGTTTTAGGAAAAGGAAAAGCGTAACTCCAAGGAGGACGGTCAAGTTCAACGATAAACCTCTCTAGTAAGTCTCCAGTCATACTATCAGTTACATGGCTGTATGTAAATGTATTTAGATTAGGCCTACTCTTTAAGTCGCACTAAGTCGCCTTATGTTCCTTGACATTTTTAGCTTAAGTCACCTTAAATCGCAAAGTCATATTGATTTATCCTATTGATTTCCCTTAAATCGCGCTTAGTCGCGGCGACCTAAGGACCCGGAGTAGGCCTTAGACTGTAGCAACTAACTCTAATACTCGTAGCTCTAGACCCCTAAACTCCCAAAGCCAGAAACCGACAATGGCTTATACGATATTCTTTAAGGTACATGAATATTTGCCAATTGAGAGGTTCTTAACTTAAACTCCATTTTAGTATTTTATATAATATATAGTATTTATATCCTGTTTAAGATTTTAACAGGGCCAGACTCTAACAATATCATTCAACTGAACCCTGTTATAATTTGTGGACTCAACTACTTGGAAAACTATCTATATGCCTGTAGTATTCGAGCTACAATTGTCTAGTCGGGTAAGGCCTAGGCCTGAGCATGTGCATTCTAATGCATTATATTCCATTACAGCCAAAAAGCAAAAATATTTTTCCTATTTGGAAATATAATAATTTCTATTAATTTCACATTCCAACATCCATTTCTTGGGTTTTTATATTTTGCGCAGTTTGATCAAGACCTGATGACGCAGTTGTTACATTTTCATCGTTTGCTGTTACTCCTAGTGCCCATATCTTGTGTATTTTATCAGATTTTGAGAAACATGAACATGATACAAAACCAGAGCTTTCTAATACGTTGTTTCTAACTTTCGCGGTAACTTAATTTGGCGAAAATACGGGAGAAGCGAGTTTCGCGAGGCTTTTAAATTTAAAAATTTCGTAACTTGGACGAAAAATCGTGATAAAAGGAACTAAATTTTGGGAACATTTCCCAAATGGTATTCAGCTTTTAAGAGAAGGTTGTCTCGGAATCGGCGCTACAGATTTTAATTTTACAGTGAGATGTATTTTATAATGATATTGAACAGAACCATAACACAACAATAATTAAACCAGGTTCAAATGTTCATTTTGGACAAAGAACAAGGTTAACATCTAAATTCTTTCTTTTGTATTTCTTAGAATCATAACTTGTAAGATTTATAAAAATATTTTAGCAGGTTATTTTTAAATTTTCGTTAGTTCAATTCTCGGCGGAGTTGTGTGAACATTTGAGTTGAGATGGCTGAATGGATAAACGAGTCTCAGAACACTAAGAAACAAATGGCAACCTCTGCAAAGTGGATTACAATAAATTGCTAAATGTGTCAAATAGTTTTAAATCTAAATTAATCTAACTTAACTTACTTTATTGATACATAATATATTCAAATGTATCTGGGTATAGATCTATTTTGTTTTCTCCTCATTGGTGCTGTCGTCCCACCGGTTTTCAGATAACTTTCTGATTTAATCTTTTTCACAAAACTAACGCTGACAATGGTTGTTAACACTAACGCAGCAGTTGCTAATGCTAACTCTCGTAACGCTAATTCTAAATTGATCAAGTCCACAGTGGTCATTGGATACAGATTCAGGAATTTCTCAAAAATTATGGATAAGACACGGTAAGCTGTTTTACAGTTCGGCCAAAGAAATTAATAGTATTGAAAACTGTATAATACATCTGCGTGAACAATCGAGCCCCTCGGGCCCCACTGAATGAAGAATCCGGGAGCAAAATGTTTATCTACAAAATTAATCATAATTAAAATGATTGATTAAGTAACATTCAGAGTCTTTATGTCCAACGTGTACTCAGTTCATAATTAGAAAGTCAGGGTAGGGGAGGTGTTTGAGAGATAATCCAGCTATCTAGACGGCATAGATAACACAGAATACAAACTAATTTATTAACACTGAATGGCTGCGATATTACTTGAAATAAGTCTTCCAATTCTAACAATATAAAATAATACTATACTTGGAGTAGAGTGCACCAAGCCTTTGAGAACTGAAGCTGACCGTAACCCATAATTCTTCCAATAAACACCCATGCACTCTCCAACAAACTACCCCCTAAAACCCTCTCTGATAGACACCTCCACACACAAGCAAAACCTTTGTGTTCTGCAATAAACATCGTTTTCTAATAAACGGCTTCCCTGAAAAACAATATCAATGAAAAATAGAAACAGAATAACTCAACTGTACTGGTTCCGAAAAGAGAAGCAACTGTGTTCTGTGTAACATATTCGTAGTTTGCTTATTGACGGAACTAATTGAAATTAATATTCCAAGGGTCGATATGGAGACTGGATCAGTCAATCTGAGGTCTGTCGCTGCTTTGTTAGTACATCAGTGTGCATCGCGCGTGTCTATAAATAACAAGCTATTCCGTGTACTCGACAACTAGACATATCATCTTTTTCTTTCTTTCTTTGTGACCAGGTTAAGACCTCGATAGTTCATCTAATATATCCAATCTTTGTAGCAAATATATATCAGTTTGTAAGAAATGGCATTGCAATAGACACAATGAGCAATATCCAGCAACTCCGAAAAACCCTCATCTCACAGTCAGTAACCCCCTGTTACGCCACAAAATGTAATAACTGACACAAAATGTAATAATTTTTGACACAAAATGTCCTCATACTCACACGAGAGGGATAAAAATCCTCACTCACACGAGAGCGATAAAAATCGCTAAAAGCAAATTGGGACCACTTTATAGCTCACATTGTATTCTGGTATACTTTATATTAGCAAAAAAAGTCAATGAAAATGTAATACCTTTTTGCGTTATTACATTTTGCGATACCGGGTTTATTACATTTTGTGTCAAAAGTTATTACATTTTGCGTTGCTATTACATTTTGCGTCAAACGTTGTTACATTTTGCGTTATTACTTTTTGTGGCGTAACAAACCCCATGCTAACTCCATGCTAACCCCATGTTAACTCCATGCTAACCCCAGGTTAACCGTAAGCTAACCCCATGCTAACCATTACTAAAATGCATTTAACCTTCAGGAACCTGTTTAATTATAGGTTTTCCGTTCAATAACAGTGTTTCATTTTAGTATTCTTCAGTTATGAAAAATCTCAGGTCTCTCAAAAGTTACTAAACAGTAGGTTTTGTTTTTTGTTTTTTTCTGACCGAATAACATGACACGAGTAGCTAGCAACAGAGGGAACCTCTTTTTCTTAAACAAAGTTTATCAGGTATTTTTTAAGCAAAATAAACCCTCGTAATCCATTTAGTTGTAACAAAGTATTACAGTACACTAGCAAAATGTTGTCGACCGACAGATAATCTTGAATTGTACACCATTGTGCTGTGAACTTCAACAATCAACGACATGTGTATGACAGACTTGATAACTTGTTCAGGCTCGCACGTGTGGTCACCAATAAGATGAGCGCAATTGCAACCACGTGCAAAAACATCAGTTCAAGTTTGGCGTGACTAGAATTCAAATTATTTACCCTATCTGACCAGAAAAATGTATCCGATAACTGGTTAATGTGCTGTGAGCATTTTAGGCAGAATTAATCAGGGATACAAAAAGGCAGTGAGTCACTCCTTCATGCGCAACCCCACCGTCCCCCCATCCAAAAACACCCTCGCAGATCTTGAGTGGCGCAAGTATTGTATATTTGCTGTTAAAGGCAGTTATGTACCAACCAATTATACGTCATTCGTAGCATAGTTTTAAACAAAGTGAATACTGACCGTCCTGTTTAACCGATTTACAGGTGGCACAGATCAAGTCAATCGTCTGTCTCTAAAGCGCTTTCAAATCTTCGCACTGTTCGTGGACAACTTAATATGCCACCAATAGAAATCTTTTTTGTACCATAGCTTATTCTTTAGGACAAACACTCTGGATTGTTGCTGTTAGTGTTGAACAAAGATACAGCAACTCTGCTAGCTCCTGTCATGTAAATTGAACATTTATTGTCTAAACGCTAAACGCGAATTCTGCCGGTACATAATTTGAAGCTGATTGAACAGATCAGTGTGTTGAAAAAGCGTGACCAACTGACGCCTGTGTTTTGTTTCAGCATCGACCCTGAGCGTGGCGCCATTGCTACAGACCAGGTAGATCGAGCAAAGGTAAAGCAGCAAGGACGTAGTTCGTGATCATGTGTCCGTCTACTTGTTTGTCTGGGTTCGAGACGTTTGTGTTCTTGTTCATACATGTTTGGAAACAGACTAACGTACATCTGTTCTATGAAAACCCATCCTCTTTACAATAAGATTGTCGTCGGATAAGAAGTAACTCCATTAGCTCTTTTTTGACATTCTTATCTATGCACGCACTCCAATTCTGGCTACAATCCAGGATTAATAATGAAAGGAATGACACTGCGTGGAATCTGCAATACATCTAATATAGTCATGTTATTATTGCAAATGTTATTCAGTATTAGTTGCTCTTCGTCTAAAAAGGAATTCATGAAGTAACGTTTCCGATTGTAACTGCTCTTATTCCTAATCCCCAAAGTATAAAGTATAAAAATGGTCGAATTTGGCGATGCTTACTCCATGGGTAAGAAGGCTCGGTTTTCAGCTGTGGGTTTTCCGGAGCGCCCGCGATCCTCTCAACTACTGGTAGTTGAAAACCGAACCTCGAGTAAAGATTAACCAAGTAAACAAACGTGACGTAGGGCGTCAGGGGGGGGGGCTTTTGAAGATAGAATATACAGCAAGTATAACAACATTTCTTGTCATGTAGTTCATTGTTGATCTTGGAAACACTAACGTGATATTTTAAAATATAAAATTTAATATTTAAACTAAACAATAATATTAAAATTAAAAGTTAAGTAATTCAAAGAAATGTTATAAAAGCTACAATGTAGGTTGGGTTACAGATTCACTCAATGTTTTGTTTGATGTTTGCCACTTATTCTTGACTGCTAACCGACGTGCTTCTCTTTCTCAGGAGGCAGCGAACACGAATAACCACGTTACGATAGTGACGGCTTCTCCATACAAATAACATAAATGTAATTAAATGTAAATATTCAAATCCAATCCGTAAACATAAACTTTTTATAACGAACGGTCAGTACGTTTGTACAGAAATTGTATATGGTGTAAAATGCTGGCTATAAGCCCTGGGTTGTATTTGTAAGCAAGGGGTCTCTGATAGGCTAAAAAAGGGGGAAGGGGAGGGGGTTGACAGGCGGGTTTAGATCTATGGCGATTTGGCGGAATATATACGGTATGAACCGGTTTCGAAATGAGCTCTGTTAAGAAAGAAATTTGAGACTAACATAGAGTGTTATGGAAGTACATTTTACATTTACTGGTCTTTAAAGTATTATGCCTTAAAGGCATAAGCTATTTTGAGAAACACGAAGGCATAATGGG
>JANVCH010138281.1:0-12871 GCA_025505405.1 Epizoanthus rinbou | reverse complement strand
TGAACGGTTCCGTGTGAACAAAATGTCCGGTCGAATTTTTGACCGGTCGAAAATTCGTCCGGTACCGTGTGAACGTAGCCGAAATCCCTTCATTAATTTGTGCGCAGTCAACGGTCCGTTTAAGTTTGAAAGTTTAACAGTTAACGGTTGACTTGAGTAATGAAAACGTGACGGGGATGACCGTTGGAAAGTTTGAGAATAATTCCTGAATTATAACAGAATTTCTAGCGGACGTCTTTACATTGCGCTTTAACCCCTAGGAAATCAGTACCGATTCTTATGAACTCTGGGCTGGCAAGAGTCGGTACAAGGAGGTCGGTTTATAGGGAGTATGGACACGTAACTCTTGAGTCCATTCCTAGTTTACCTTTTGAAAAATACCTTTCAAGGTACTGTGATAATTAACAGCAAAAATAACTTTGACATAATATTTGCTATTATTGATACAAATATTTATAAAAGGCTCAGATCTAAAACGTTCTCGACGCAAAGTCATAATCAGGATAGATGATGATGATGATGATGATGACGATGATGATGATGATGACTATACGTCGAAAACGTTCGAAAATGTCAACATTTTAAACTTTTAGCCATTTATAAATATTTTTAAAAGTAACTCTGAAAGGTATCAAAAGTCTCAATGAGCATTCCCGTCACTGTGATGTAGGAGACGCCCCACACACACCCTCCCCCTGGAGAGTTTTATATCCACTTATTCGTTCATCCACTTGCTGATCACCTGTGTTTCAATCATTCTTAACTTGACCCTCGCGAAATGTATCCTCCGTATTTATCTCTACAGGAAACCAAAAAACAAGGCTGGATTCCTAAGGGGTAAGATCTTCATATGTGCAATAGGTGATTGCAGACTAAATTCGTAACGCTTACGTCTGTATTTAAAATACTTCATTAACCTCTATATATCTATTTCACTGCAAACATAACAATTTCATCTATCTGTATTTTGTGTAAACTATATTTGCCTTGGTGTGTTTGTTTTTAGGGGCCGGCGTACACAATGATAAATATTTTCACAAACGTAAAAAACCGTACACGTTTTTGCTTGAATAACCGTACACTTATGTTTGAATAAAACTGTCTAGGGTTCGCACAAACTGTTTTGGTAAATTAATCGACGATTTGGAAGTAGTTTTAGCAATATTAACATCCAAATTTGTAGTTGAGGAGATATATAAGTGCAGACTGTTTTACGGCTGGTACTGTGAAATAACAGACTGGGAATTCCTCGAATTTTATCAGTACAATTTACTATGAACCGTACGCGACTTACCGAGCGTTATTTTCATGCTCATCACATTTTCACAGTTTTGAAAACAAATTCTCATCAAAGTATACTGTTCGAGGGTCAGTATAACACCCTTCCCTTCTTAGAAGAGAACGTTTGCAGTATATTCGGCATTATATAATAGGGTAGATATAACGCGCGCTCTGATTGGCTAACAGATGGCAAAATGAGTGCTTATATCAGAGGTTAATGACACTCTTTTTGTCTTCGTCTTATTTATATTTAAATAAGCAATATAAAACGGCTGCTTGTGTCTATAAACTGTGATATAACTACTCCGAAAGATGTAGAGCACTCAATCACCTCGGGTTCTTCTTAAACTTCTCTCGTGCTTTACAACTTCCGGCGTGTTTATATCACAGTTTATAGGCACTCGCAGCCGTTTTATATTGCTTAATTTTAAGATATCAAATGGCAATAAATGTGTTGCGTGTTCGCAGGGGCATCAGTATTGGGTTACCTGGCATTTTCAGAAAGAAGAATCGTGACCGCTCCAACAGCGGTAACGCAGAAGAGGAACCAAAGAAGGCAGCCTGGTATACATCTGCAGAGAAAACACATGGTACGCCGCTCTTTAATCCTGTAGCGACATCCGTGATAATAAACCTATTCCCTTTGCAAGAACACATCCCTTGTGTGCGCATCCCCCCCCCCCCAACCCCACTACCAAAACATGGACGTTTTGGAAACGTTTTTGTGTTTTACGGAAGCTTTATGCCCCCGACAGACCCCCCGCCCCACGTGGTAACGAGTCTGGATAGATAAGTTACGAAGTGGCTGGACTAGGGGCACTTTTTAGAATACGCGCCCCTCCCCTCCACCTTCGAAGATACAATCTTCCATATTTTCTGCGCACGCCATGCGAGAAGCTATACTATGACTTTAATACCCTCTGCCCTCCCCCCACCTTTTAATTCGATAGAAAGCCAGCTTTGTATCCATGTGTATTTAGTTACAATAAGAAGATACTGTATTTCAGAAAATAAGTTACTACGTATTTGTTTTTCTATTTTTCTCTTTTATTATAATTCTTCGGTTTCTTTTTTCTCCCCTAAGGTTATTTCTTTTCTGTTTCTGTCAGTATTGCTCATGATTCATATATACTAAACACTGCCCGTCTCGGTTCATGATTAACCTTTGCTATTTTCGGGCAGCGTACTTTATTGTAATTAATTTATAAAGGAAATAATGAATTGAAAATTTTAAATTTAAATTGCTTTTCTTAGAGGAAGCAAAACCAGAGAAAAAGCCACAACAAACGAAAGAAGACAAGAAGGTTGTGGAAGCCAAAGAAGAGAAAAAAGCTGAACCAACCAGGCCGCGAGCTCCCTCAGCTTCCAGACCTTTGCCCATATTAAGACCTCCTGCTGCACCACGTGATCGGACAGGAACCGGTCCATCAGTTGGCGTTAAACTCCCAGTCCCCCAGCCGCGCGAGAGGACCCAGTCCGCGACCCCAGCAGTTGAGTCAGCGGTATCACCTGCTAAAGTAGAGGAGGTGAAGGAAGAGAAGAAAGCGGCGCCTCGTGGTCCACCCAAATTTGGAGTGGGCATGGGGATGGCTGGGGGTAGTTTGTTGGCAGAGATGAAAATGAGACAGGAGAAAACGGCTGGTGTTGGCAAGGTAAACGTTATTACAAAATTGATCAGGAATAATCCGCTCGCATTTCATTAAGACAATGTATGAAATCGGATTAAAAATCGGTAATTCACAAGGCCAACTGTTGTTTCAGAAGTTCTGGGACAATAGAGAGCTTAAGCAGCGAGGACGGCAACGTCTACCCGGACGGCTGCTGAAATTGCAACTTCTCGATTTTTGTTTCACCCTTTATGTATCATCCATTCGTTTGTTATTATTTCTGTGTGATGAACTGTGAATGGTCGAAACTAGAAGCCTTATATTTGAAGCCGAACGAAACAATTTAAATTGGATGGTTCTCGTTCTCCACAAAACTCCAAAACTGTGCTTTTCACGTTCTAGTTCTGAAGTCGACGGCGGACAGGTGTGCTCTCGGTGCATCTCCACGTGCGTTTCATTGTATTCAGTAATTAGGCCCATTGTTTTGTGCCGTTCGCGTTGACGTTGCCGTCCTCGTTGCTTAAGTTCTCCAATCGATTTGACGTCACTGATTTAGGCACCTGGCTTGATACGTGCAAAAATATACTATCGGGTTACCGCAATACTTCCTAAACAGTTTTAGAAAGCAAACTAGCTGTTTGCCACTTCCGTTCTGATCTCTGATCTCCGCACGGATCTCGAATTCTGTAGAAATTTTCAACCTCGGTATCGTAACGGAGACGTTTCTAAAAGTCTGAATCAGTTCTATTTTCTTAAAAGCCACTGAAACTGAGTGAAACTCGGATAGTTCCACTGGGTCTATAAATCTCACGTTCCCAGCTAGCTTAGTCGTATGTCACATACTAACATTTACATGTCTCCTGGTTCATAGCAATCAAAATGTCCATGATTCTTGGACATTTTTCTAGCCTGTACTAGGTAATACGAATACACATGACTTCATCTACAAGATGCTAGTTCAAGTCTCTTTTAGGTTAGGCAGTTTCTCCTAGGTTAGTGCTAGTGTTAGGGTTAGGTTTATCGTTAACCTGTAGATCCCTAACCCTCACCTAGGTGAGACTGGAACTATAACTACTACGAATATCTGTTTTCTGTCCGCCATCTTGTAGCTGAAGTAATGTGAATTTAGCACTGATTACCCAGCCTCTAGCAGGTCGATTTGTCGCACGGCTGGCCCAGGGAGCGAGATTGAGCAAGTATTATTAGTAACACCTTTATCTAACTAGGATATACCCTTCAGCTGTATAAAAACAACTTCTATCAACGGGGCACCCTGAAGTACAATAAAACCATATAAATGAATAAAAATACTATATAAGAATTGTAATATATAAATAGAAATGGTGAATATAAGTCACTTCTTACTCAAAAGCAAATGGCACAAACTGACAAAGACCCTATCGGCGCATGCTCTAGGTACACAGACATCAGTCAAGAGATTGACTTCATTAAGTATTCTTGACTGATCTTGTGGTTTGTTATTAGTAAATTATTCATACAATGGCTGATACGGGTTCCTCCTAGTGGCAGTTTAGTGAGTTCGGGTGAGCCGGTTTATGCTATATACTTGCTTGATTAGAACAGATTTAGTCTGATCAATGTACGGCTCGTTATTCTCCTTCGTGAGAATAATTAAGCAGCATTTCGTGATGTTTTGAAATTCACTGTGGCTTTGTTTTCAATTCTTCTGGCTGCATCGCTATTCCTAAATATTTTTACACTGATGTCGAGGGGTCGGACTGGTTCCAAAGCACTCGTGGCCGTAATGTGTTCGGCTATCGTTATACATGGTATGTAACAAAGGGAAAAACGGATAAAAATATCGTAATATGACCATTGTTAAACGCAGGCTACAAACCCTAAAACTCTATAATATTCAATTACAGTATGACTGTTCAAATACCTTGTTCACAGAACAGTGCTAAGACTAACAATACTTTACAGGTACTTAATTACTTAGCAAACCTTATTGCATGAGTAGTCCAGGGCAGGTACATGGTTATAGACAATATAATAGTATAATTGATCATAATAAACACGATGGCGCCTGTACATTTAACCACAATACCTTGCGAACCTAACACAACGAATAGGCACGTAGAAAGCCATATATTTTTGCGAAATTCGTCCTTGTACTGAAAGCATTGTGAATGCTAGTTTTGAAGTTTTTATGACCTTTCAGTGCATTTTTATGAGTGTTTTGGGGGTTTTCGTTCGCTAAGAATTATGGGTAAATGTACCAGTTGCCATCTTTTTTATTATGGCCAATTCATAAATGTTTCAGGGAGAACAAGGTCCTCAAGGTGAAATTGGCAGTCCTGGTCCAACTGGAGAGACGGTAAGGCTTACAAAGCAATTAATTATTTTGCTTTACCTTTGTATCAATCTTACTGTATCATTCCAACTTGAACATTTTCTTTAATTTGTGTTTAGGGTCAACAAGGTGAAGCTGGTTCTAGTGGACCATCAGGCCCTGAGGTAATTATCATTATCAATAAGAACAACATTACCTTTAATTTGAGTCTATAACTAGTACATATATAATTCTACAGTTTTTAAAGAATGAAACCTAGCTAACCATGATGATGTATTTAATTTCCAGTCTCTGTTTTAATGCAGTTGAAAAGTTGCTCGAGGAACAACTTAGTTGCATTGTAACGACGTTTTGACCTTTGAAAAAGAGAGACCCTTGTATTTTTAAATTGTGTTTTCAGAATGAAGATTTTGAAGACTCTTTGAGCTTTAACTTTCGAAACCTGTGTTATAATTGCATTGTGGAACTAAATTAAAGAGGGGAACACACAATGTAACAAATGAAATGAAAATTATTTCAAGTTTAATTGGTTCAAAGTGGTAAATAACTGGCTGGAAAAAGTAGAAAGTATACTGATGTATATCCATATCCAGGGCTCAAAATAATTGCTGGCTAGTTGCCGGTCAAATGACCAGCCAAATAAAATTTAGCTCGGACATACCTAGGTTTTGACCGGTCAAATATATATTGTATTTTCCAGTCTGCAAAACGATAAATTATTTGTACATTACTGATCTTTTTTTTATTTTCACTTTTTTTATTTTATTTTCATTAATTATTCACACAAGTTTAAAACCATTCCTAGAACGATGTCTTATCACAGCAATCACGTCTCCAACTGAGAGAATTTTATTGTAGCTGTTTTAATGTCAGGCAGTTTTGCTATTTTGCTGCCATAATCCATCGAAAAATTTGTAAAGCTTGAGCTGAGGTAAGTCGTTCGCAATTCGAGTTTGATTACCGAAAGTACACATGATAGTTTGAATACGTAAACAGTGCACAAATATGTGCACAAATCACAAATCCGCATTTGTTGCACACGCTCGTGAGTTAATAAACATGATACAGTAAAGAAAAAGCGGCATTTAAATAGATTTGTTAGTCTTCGAGTTCCAGCTCGATTTAAGCAAAGCACAACAATCGAATTGTTTCTAAAACATATTGAATATATGTTTGTAGCATTCATTAGCAGACAATTACTAAGCGTAACTGTTAGACATGGTCTATAATATAATGGGAGTCGAGCACAGATTCGCAGAGCATAATTATGTAGCAGAAACACAAAAGCAACTTACAACACATCAAATCTGATTGAAAGGAATTTTTGTATCCTGCATTTTTCCAGCAACATCAATACTGTCTTATTAAGTATGTTAACGATGTTTGAAACATCAGAGGCATGGACGCTTTTGCGATAATTTGACATAAATTATACATTCACAAACAGTGGAAAATTCATTTTCCCATTGTAAAAACTGAAGGATAAAATTGTTCTTTTGGCCCGTTTTTCTTAATTGGCATTTTGTGACTGTAATAAGAGACCAGTATTATTTTATGAAACAATAGACTCACAAGTGTGGTCAAATATAATGGGTGGAAAACAGTCTCAGTTAATTTACTACTCCATTTTGATTACAATCTCCTGTACACGCGAGAAAAGGATATACAATAAACCTTTCAACATTCAAGACTCAAAGCCGGATTTTAGTACTGATAAACTCTCTTCTCTTTAAAATTTATAGCTGCATGTTCTCTCAATGATACCAATGATTTACAGAAAAGCTTGAAGTCTGTTTTTGAAGTATTGTATTTTAACCTTGGCCTGTCAACATAACCGCCACGTTCAAATATTGACCGGTCATTTCCTCATTTTGGACGGACATTGACTGTTGGCCAGCCGTTATTTTGAGCCCTGATATTTATTGTTCATAATATTACTATGGTAATAAGAATGAAACATGATAAATTATTTGATTTGACCCTTTACCTGCAAAATATCAACTTTTTCATTGAACAAACCTTTGATGTACAATGTACAATTATGTTCTAGTGAAATACTGGGCAATTCTGATAACAATATGTTGTTAACTGATAGGGAGTAGTGGGTACTCCTGGAAGTCAGGGCCGACAGGGTGCTGCTGGTCAAAAGGGTGAACAAGGATCCCAAGGAGAATTGGGACCCCAAGGATCGGTTGGAGAGCCTGGAGAGGCAGGAATCCCAGGTAGTGCAGGAGACAGAGGACAAAATGGCAAGACAGGAAGAACCGGTTATGATGGAGCTGTTGGTGATGTGGTATGTAATTCCTTGTATGGTCATTAACCCTACTAGTAATTAATTACTAGAGTGCATTATTTTGTATATAATATAGGAGTTATGTTCTTCTCTTACTGCATCAGCAGTAATCATTTTGTAGCATTACATACATAAATACTTTATTGAAATTTCCCTTTGCAGGCTTTTAAAATTTCATTACATTTCTAAAATGAATAACTACAGTAAACATTTGAATACATTAAGAATTGACGATATACTGCCAAACAATTTCCTAAAATTAGTATATTATTAAATAGTTGAAATACTATTCAGTAGAACTCAGAGTAACAAATGGTGCACTTTCAGTTGCACAAATACAGAATGTAATACTCTCTACATGTATAAACATCTTCTCATTTCTTGCCAGAGTTAGGAAGATAAAGAGATATAATTGTACCAGGCTTAAATTACTTTTGCATGCAAGACACAGAGAAAATGTAGTGTGTTATTGATGAAGCAAAGTGATTTTAGGTTACTCTTCAGGAAGACTAATGATTGCCAAGACCATGCATGGTTGGGCATTATGTACTTTGTATTTAATAGTTCTTTTATATATATTATATTTTTTCAGCTCTGTGAATTATGATTTGTTTTTCTTAATGCACTGTTTCAAAGGGACAGTAAATAGGAGTCTCCAAAGCAGTATGAAACCACGATGTCAAACTTTGCTTACTCGTCAAGCACCAAGAAAATTAACCAAAGTAAAAGGTTGTTGGTCACGATCAGCTGTGGTCAGCCATGATCGGCCGTGTACATTCTGTCTGGTAATTTGTTGTCAATCATCAATAGGATGATCGACCACTGTCAGCCTGTGGTTATGGTCACCCACTGCCACAGTTGGCTGGCCAATGATGGCCGACCATGGCCATATATATACATATAAAAGGACGGCGATGATTCAGTTCAACGATGTACTTCCAGTAGAAGGATCCTGTTAAAGGATTCACAGTCTGCTCTCCAGATTCTTGTATAAGTAGAATAAATGAGGAGCAGGCAAGCAACTTCTGACCGTCCAATAGTTTAATACTTGATTTTGAAAAGTTAATAAGCTAAAAAGACGTTTCGGCTGTTCAGCCTTCATCAGTTAAAAATTATTATTCATGTAAAATATGAAATATGATTACATGACTTGGATCTGCTATTTATATGTAGAGTTTACAATAGTGTTACATGTAAACAATTTTGAAAAACGATATACATGCCGTTTCTTGTTATAGCTGTAAGCTATGCATATAGTAAACAATAGTGCAATATCTAGCGTGATTACATGGATGTAAACAAAGATTTAGAAAGTTAAAAAGCTAATTAAGAAGTATAGTGGATGCGATTCTTAGATCTAAATTATTTTCTTTTGTTAAGGCCATAGGGGTGCAAAGTATGAAGCTGTGAGGCCCAATATGCTTCTCTTTAAGTTGTTGAGAACCAAGCAGATGCGAATGTTGGCGAATAATCTTAGAAATGTCAAGACGCCGTGGGTTGAAATCAATAACTAATGGAAAAATAATTCCCTTGCTCTTCTTCTTAGGTTTCAAAATATCTGTTCTACTGGTGGTTAAAGCTTTGTCAAATTGCTTGTCTACAAGCTTAGAATTGTAGTGTAGGTGTTTAAGATAACCTTTGTACTCTAAGCATCTTGTTTCGAGTACTTCATCTGTAGAGCAGTTTCTTTTTAATCTAAGAGCTACACCATAAGGGATTGCTTTCTTACAATTAATGCTGGGGATGGGAACTTGAAAAGGGCAAATACAAATGGCTGTCAGTAGGTTTAGCATAAACGTCTGTGGAAAAAGACCCCTCTTGAAGGTGAAGGGTAAGATCCAGGACATTTAGGCTATGTTCAGAGTGAATCAACTCAAATTTGATTGTGGGATACAGAGAATTAGTGTAATTAGTGAATGACAATAGTTTCTCTAGTCCTAAGGTCCAAATGTCAATCACATCATCTCTGTAACGCCACCATAGGTTGTGCTTGATATCGCATCCGAATTTAGCCTTAATGTCAATTTGTCCCATCGCCAAGTCAGCATAACTGCAAGCGTTTTTGGGTCCCATAGCAGTCCCATGTTTTTGAGTAAAGTGTTGGTTGGCAAACTGGCTGTTGTTAGAGCTAAGGCATATTTCTACTGCTTCCACAATGCAATCAATTGATGGAAATTTGTTACATCTAGTTTCTAGTGCATTTCTAACGGCTGTAATACCTAAGTTATTGTCTATGTTAGGGAACATAGATACCACATCCCACGAGACTAAAATCACGCATTAAACTATTGGACAGTCAGAAGTTGCTTGCCGCCTCCTCATTTATTCTACTGCCACTTAAGCGGAATACCAACCGAGACACTATGACACAACACCGGGTTTTGTGCTCATCGTTTTGTGATCTTTATTCATTAACTCATCTAATAATCACACTTTAATAATACTTATGATTGTCCTTAGATCAACAGGTTCTCTTCCGAATACTTCAGAGTTTCCAATGACGTTCAAAATTATCCAGGCAGTCTGCATATCGCTTGCATTCTACCAATGCATGGGAGACAAAAGTTAGTAATAACATTAGTATTAATATATTAGTAATTATAATAATAATAATAATAAATATAATAACACTAATAATAACACTAATAATAAGAGAGAGCGAGAGCTAATAATAATAATAATAATATTATTAATATTAACCCTGGAACTTTTCTTCAGCTTTCGCGCAGTTTTCACGACCGCGTTTCACGTATATTGGTTCCACAAAACACGCACACTGTTCCCGCCGACAAAAGCTGAGTCTATATTCCGCAATTAAACAATGGCCTCAATTGATATACATACTTAAATTTTTAAATTAGATTTTATAATTTTACTTTACACACAGAACCTCTCTGAAAAACATATTTAGTGAGCGGAGCTTTCCTGTTAAAATATTATTATTATTACTATTATTATTATTATTATTATTATTATTAATATTATTACTAGTATAGTAGTGACAATAAGGTATGTTAGAACATATAGAGATTAAGACGATAGCGCACGCTTTCGTGGAATTGTAATGCAGAAAGGTCAGTCATGCACGATGATAGGAAAAACCGTTTGGCTTTGGCTGCTTTTGTTATTATATATTTGTAAGCGTAGAAAGCGTCGGCATACACAGCTTCAAACGTCAGCACGCTTGTGGATTCAATGTGGATTACACGATGGCTGGCAAGATGGGATGAGGCAGTACGTGAAGTTTAAATCCTGGAAATAGGAATGTGCACAACGCCTTTCTACGCTAATATACTAAATAATAAATAATTATTTTCTAAGTGAACACCCACCTAAAGCAGTTAAGAATGAGAATAATTGTTGACAAATGGTACTGTGTTTTATCCGCAGTTTCTTTGAAGTTTTATGTATAGTGCTCTGATACCCCTACAGAGCATGCGCAAGAGCACTAACCTTTAAAAGGATAAGGGGAAAGGGGGGTTTCCGACCTCAAAATTTTGCCGTTCTACCAATCGCCAAAATAGGCGACTGTTTTGACAATAATTAGATGATGTCATCGGGAAAAGTATGCAAATTCAGTTTTCCTTTCAGAATTTCAAAAAAATCCCATTTTAATTTTTTTGGGTTATTTCATATTTTTAGCTTGAAAAAAATATTGTTTTATAACTATTTCAATTTATAGTTTTCAAAATTAGCTAAAATTTAAGAAAATATAAAAATCCAAGATGGCGGCCAAAATGGCAGATTTTAGTTTGGAATAGTCCCATAGTAACCTTAATTAATTAATTTCCAATTGTTGTCATGGAAACTAATTAGTAGGTTGTGTACTAGTTGCATGCCAAGTGGCATGGTTTTTAAAATTCCTAACCGTTTTGAAATTAGTAGGGTCTAAATACCGACTCCTTATGCCTTCGTGTTACTCAAAATGGCTTATGCCTGTAAATACATGTTAAAGGCACAAACTATTTCTTAGCTGCCTTTCAAATGGTGAAGTTCACCAGATGTCCGTTTGTGCCTGTTTTTACATTTTCAAGCTCTTGTTTGCCTGTAAAGGCAACATTTGTTATTTATCTTATTTGGAAACTGACGGTAATAACCATAGTCGCTGTAATAAACATGGTAAACTTTATATGTTACATTTCTCGATAGGAATTACATTTGTTCGGATGGATTACATTTGTGGGAGGATATATAGCGAGCCACAGATATAATATAATCTAATTAAGATTATCGATTATTTTAACCTAAGGATATCAGAAACTTCAGGGTCGAAGTATCACCTACATACAATATTAACGTAGGTGAAATCGCAGACGACATTTGTTTTTGGCAGGGAGGAAGAGGTTACATTGTAGACATCGATTACTTTGAGGGTTGTACTCTTTCTTACTTTAACCCTCCGGACAAATTACTGTACTGATCTGGAATTCTGATATAGTGCTTTTGCTAGCAACAGTGACATTCTATTGACTCCTAGTAAATTTCATTAGCTCTAGCCGTTTATTTATTTAAATTGTTTTCCAATTAAGACTTTGGAAATCGTTTTTCTTTCTCTAATAAACAACTCGTGTGACTTTCGGCTCAGTTGTGAAGGGGTGAGTACACTCCCAGGATATTTCGGTTTTCACAGACAATGCAAAACGTCTGTTTGGAACAATTTCATGCCGCGTTTTGAAGCATGTTTTACACTGTCCACAACCTCTTCTCTAAACGCTAAAATATAAAAGTAAAAACACCAACATCAGAACGACAACACTCGTTTTGTAATTTTGAACGCAATATTCGTACAACAAAAAGAGATATAACGCAATACATAACTTACATTATTTTTAGATCATCCATTTGCTGAGCAATCCACTTGGAAGCATTCACACTGTCAACACATTCTGAAAATATATGAATATGAGATTCGTAAAAACGAGTTTATTCTCAGCAAAAAAATGCTTAACACCACATATTACTCTTGATATTTTATATCTTACTGGCTTTCACAAATGAGAAACTGCCTTCCGTAATATATGCTATATGAGTGCAAACTAAGCAACTAATATTATACATAAAATATTATACAACTTGCTGACATCAGTTTATAAACCAGTTGCACCCCCTGACTCCTAGATTTCATTAAGCATTCACATTGTCTGCACATTTTGAAAAATATGAATATGAGATTCGTAAAAACAAGTTTATTCTCCGAAAAAAAAATCGAAAAGCAAAGAAAAAATACCTACCACTACATATTACTCTTGACATGTTATATCTTACTCTTTCACAAATAAAATACTGTCCTCCATAATGTATGCTATATGAGTGCAAACTAACCAACTAGAATGTCCACATACAACAAAATATTATACAAATATTATTTACTGACAT
>JANVCH010138170.1:0-12872 GCA_025505405.1 Epizoanthus rinbou | reverse complement strand
GGTCAAGGGTGTTACATCATCTGCTTGTAAAGCCTGCTGGGATGACTTCTCAATGCGGGCACCAATGGTTCGTGCAACCGATGTTTTTATCATGCTAGTTTCAGCACCTCTGTCGAGTGTCAACTTATAAAATTCCTTAAAATGATGGGACTGCTTAGTGCTGATACGTCGTGAAAATATGCGTGCAGAGGGTGGTGTGTCCTCCTGTAATTCGAGGTTGGCTATGGATGGTAGGTCACCGTATTCTTTATCTTCATCAAAACAAGTAGCGAGTCGGGACTTGGTCAGGTATTGTCGGTCATCTGCAATTAGGAAGGGACAGGTGCTAAGGAAATGGAGGTCATTGCGGCCGGTCTGTTTGCATAGGGGGCATGATCTTGGGCGTTTGTTCATAGGTTGTGATTGGGGGGCAGTTTAGAGGGTCTTCTGGCGGAATTTAGAAGCTGTGGCATGCAGTACTTGGGACTCAGCGGCAGTTCGGTGTTCGTCCAGTAGAGAGTCAAGGGCAAGTGAGATTTCAGGCTTGAGGGATGCAAGAGTACGGGATCTAAGTTCGGTCCCATACCGTTGTTTGGTCAGGTTGGGAAGGTCGGGGTGGATTGAGTCTGAGCCATGTCAAGACGACAAAGTTCTCTAGGGTGGGAGTGATTTCCTTATCAGCATTGATGGTTTCTCCATGATGTTGCCATCGGACATTAGTCGCTGATACAGGTACTCTGCACGTTCGTCACTTTCGAGTTTGATGTTGTTAAATTCTAGGAAGTGGGCTCCTGTGGATTGGAACCCATAGTGGAGTCGAATCACCTGCCAGATCGACTGGATTGATGTGGAATTTTTCACGATGGTGTTTTCGTGATATTACAGGGCAAAAATTTGCTATCTGTCCTAACATAAGAGTGAGATGTGTTGCTTTTTGGATAGCTGTCCGGCGGCGGGTAACAGGAACAACTTCATCATCATCGACCATGCCTCGGAGTTCTGTGGCGGAGCTTTTTTTTAACCAGGTGTACCCGTCATTCAAGAAGGGAGCAAAGTTATTATCTAAGAGATAACGTATAGTATAAGTTCTGGCGCCAAGCTTCGAAGGAAGTAATAGTTTCTGTTTTTGTGAGCCTCCATTGTTTCGGGGCCCGGGTGGACTGCTATAACAATGCCGTACAATTTAAACAATACTGATACAGAATATAGGAAGGTACTTTCCTGGTACTGGGCTTGATATTTGATCGACTGAAGTCTGGATACCGGTCACCGACTAGACCGGCTCATTCTGCCTCCGTTGGGCTTGAGTTCGTGTAACTTCTTCGTATGAGTGGGTTGACGGATCGTCGCTGCCACCACGCCAGTTGTTATGACACCAAACCGGGAACAAACGACTTTATTTTCAATAAAGGAGAGCGATCAAATCACAGGTGAAAAACAAAATGTCTTCCAATAGAAACAGTCAGGCAAGCCCCGTGCAGGGAACGCGCATGTCTATAAACAACAACAGTCTGCAGGCCAAACTGCCTGCTGGCGCTTGTTCCTCAAATGGTAACACCAAACAGATCAGTGAACGATGCTTAAAAACTATCAATTTTACACAAGTTTCTCAGAAACATATTCAATAAAACATCAAACGTCAAAAATATGCGACAAAGCAATATTCAACAAGTGGATTAGCTTCAGTTTTCACTCGTCATCTGAGTCACTTTCTAAAGGCCTTAGTCGCTCCCATCTTGTTCCTGGCTCATGCGGATTAGTTGTACGAGTGGGAGACAGATTCAGAGTATTTATATGAATTGAAAAATTGAAAAATTGCCCCCTTGAATTACTGTTCTACTGAATAGTGCCATTGATTGCAAAACGGTATTCTGGGAGTTGCTACTCGATGGATGCCGGATGCCGACGCGGTACTGACCACAGTGCCACTCAGAATTTTCGACATCTGCATTTACTGTTTTTCTGACACTCTATTGTAGTTTTCTAAGCTTTTTAAATTTTTGTGGCCGGTAAGTTGCACGATGTGTGTCGGTAGAACATCGTTGTGACCAAGAGTTTGTATCATAGTCTTCCTGCCGCTGTGATTTCGGAGCCTCTTGTTTTCAAGTCCTGCTTTCCGAGCCATGGTTTTCATGAAACTGATTATTTTGTTGATTCCCACAGCATTCGCCTTAAACCAATTTTTGGTTCCAAGTGACTCTACTTTTAAGTTATTGGTTGCCAAATAAAAGAGAGAATCGCCATTCATCATTTGTTGAGGTCGCCTCAGTTTCAGCGAAATGTTTGTAAACAACAACAGGATCTTTTTCACTACCATCGGTTGCAAACATTTATGGCGGTACTGGTCTGACATCACGACAGTCTGACCCTGATCTAGTTTTGGTTTGCCTCTCATTGTACTCCAAATACTCCAACCCATCTGCTATTTTATGGAGTGTAACATCTTCACGATGCTCTTTGCATCCACGTAGGCCAAAGTGGAGACAGTTGTTTAACCAAAGTGTGTTTAGCAGTGCTTCAAGACTGCAAGTACCGAGTAAACCCTTCTTGTACAAAGTTTTCAGTTTGTCATCTGTGAGAGCTACCGACGCATTGGGTTTATTTCCCTTTCCTTGTTTCTTTAGCTGCTTTTGTTTCGATTGAAGAACTCTTCTGGATTTCTCGAAGACAGCGTCGTTCATTAGACTTGAAGGATAGTTCTTATTTTTCAGGTGTCGTGCAATGCTGGCCATTAAACTTCGAAGCTAAGTTGGTTCGTAGTCTTCCCCATCCTTTCTGCGAACCGACATAAAGCACTGGCATATTAATTCGTTTAACTCCTCTGCAGGGATATTTTCTATCTTTCTTTCCCCTTTTTTCATTAAATATCTCAGAATCAACTCGACATCTCGGAAAGTTTTGTTGAGTACTTTTTTTCTCTTGGTCTATAATAATTCATCAGCAGAGCAAAAAACAGGAACATCAAATCTTCCTTCGCCTTCGGCCATTTCTGCATTTCTGCACATGAAAAGCGCGCGAAGCGTGTGACGTGTGCTCTGGTACGTTTATGCTTCACTAGTGAAATTTCATCGTTCGCGTTCCTGATTGGACGAACGATGTATTTTCACCGGTGAAAATTAATCGTTCGCGCTTCTGATTGGTTAATTTAGTTTCAGTGTTGTTTTTTCTTTACTGACTATTTCGTCAGTAAATCTCAGTACCTATGTAATAATACATTATCCTAAATATAAATTCGTGTTCTTTTTCTGTATTCCAATATTTGTAATTTGTAATAATACATTTCCTTACCGTATATATGTTTGTATAAGATACAAAAAGTAGAAAATGTTATGCGGGATAATTCGGACTACGGTGTTGCGAGACAAGTTGCTGAAAAAATTACACAGTAGTGTAACAGCGCCTTCAGTATTAAGTATAATACACACAGACAATAGAGGTTGTTTTCATACTATGGTATATATAGTTTTTTATTACAATATCTTACTTTGTAAGTACAGGTATGACCTACTTTCGCCACCGATACCAGCTCGTACATAATCTGCAAAGACAAGCTGTAACACATTTCCATTTCATATGTAATGAATTCGAAGCTTAAAGCTACAAATTCTCATAATACTATTTATAAACATAGTGCTGTTGTGAATATTATTAAAAACTTTGCAAACTCAAATGTATATCAGTATTTACATGTCTCGTTAAATAATTATTCAAATAAATGTTGTTTCTTGATTAATAGTATTTGCAGGCGTATATTCTCAATGATGTTCGACTTCTGTAGCGTAAGCCGGGCATACAACAGCACACTTTAAGTAGCCTCTGAAACAGATGACCTCGCATTTCCTGTGAAGGCGTTTTCCGCCCCTTTCACACGTTGAGAAACACTCGGCTATCTTGAACATGCAACGGTTAAGACACATGTTTTCGCGGATTACTCCAGCTTCTGTGACGTCGTCATTGCAGAGTAGCACGAAAGCGAGACAGACAAATAGGACGATTTTTTTTGCTAGCTGCGCCTGTTGGATTAAAAAAATGACTCAACTTCTTAGTGCATCAATTATTGCTATCTCTTGTTCTCTATCTGCCCAGGTGTAGACCTGGGGCTGAGTCTAGGTCTGGATCTGGATCAGAGTCTAGGACTAGTAATCGATCAACGTCTGTGTGTTTGTGCTTCTGCATCTGCGTCTGCGTCTAAGTCTGCATCTAAGTCTGCGTCTAAGTCTGCGTCTAAGTCTGCATCTAAGTCTGCGTCTAAGTCTGCGTCTAAGTCTGCGTCTAAGTCTGCATCTAAGTCTGCGTCTAAGTCTGCATCTAAGTCTGCGTCTAAGTCTGCATCTGCATCTAAGTCTAAGTCTGCATCTGCATCTGCATCTAAGTCTAAGTCTAAGTCTAAGTCTAAGTCTAAGTCTAAATCTAAGTCTAAGTCTAAGACTAAGTCTAAGACTAAGTCTAAGTCTAAGTCTAAGTCTAAGTCTAAGTCTGCATCTAAGTCTAAGTCTGCATCTAAGTCTAAGTCTAAGTCTAAGTCTAAGTCTAAGTCTAAGTCTAAGTCTAAGACTAAGTCTAAGACTAAGTCTAAGTCTAAGTCTAAGTCTAAGTCTAAGTCTAAGTCTAAGTCTAAATCTAAGTCTAAGACTAAGTCTAAGACTAAGTCTAAGTCTAAGTCTAAGTCTAAGTCTAAGTCTAAGTCTGCATCTGCATCTAAGTCTAAGTCTGCATCTAAGTCTAAGTCTAAGTCTAAGTCTAAGTCTAAATCTAAGTCTAAGACTAAGACTAAGTCTAAGTCTAAGTCTAAGTCTAAGTCTAAGTCTGCATCTAAGTCTAAGTCTGCATCTGCATCTAAGTCTAAGTCTAAGTCTAAGTCTAAATCTAAGTCTAAGTCTAAGTCTAAGTCTAAGTCTAAGTCTAAGTCTAAGTCTAAGTCTAAATCTAAGTCTAAGTCTAAGTCTAAGTCTAAGTCTAAGTCTAACTCTAAGTCTAAGTATGGGTCTGGGACTGGTTCTGGTTCTGGTTCTGGTTCTGGTTCTGAGTCTGGATCTGGGTCTGGGTCTAGGTCTGGGTCTGTCTTCCTGTATTTCTGTTTGTTTTGTTTGTTTGTTTGTCCATCCATTCGTCTGTCTGTCTGACTGACTGCCTGCCTGTCGTCCTTCGTGTCTGTTACGATATCTGAAGAGCACAACAGAAGACATCACTTACCATTTTCAACGTTTTGGTTTTTAGTCAATGATAACTGGTTCAATTTGGATTCGTTTTCCTTTATATTCTGTTGGTGTATGTAGCTTTCTTGATGGCAGATCGACCTGTATACACAACGGATATAAACAATTTTAGTTCACTGTTGTACTTCCGTTCTAGTAACTATTCCAAAACTATATACCACATATAAATCAAATTACCAAACATCTAATCTAACGGGGAAATAGTTTTTTTTATATATTCCAAGTCGTCGGTTTTTTAATACACTAAACCTGTCCGGGTTATTTTTCTGCAAGAAAACTACTATTTATTGTATTCCTTGGTTTTCAGTATTGAATAAGTGGATAACATCGCGATATTTTTTTAATTTACTAATACTGTATAAATAAGACAATCTTCTGAAACATTTAAAAGCCATTACTGTGGGTTTGATCTAAAACGCGGAATGCGGAGTGCGGAGTCGGAGTGCGGAGTGCGTAGTCTCTAAAATGCGGTGTCTCCAAACTCTGGTTATCTAAAACTAAAACCAAATGAGTAAAACACAATGAGTAAGTTCAGACGAGGTAGCTGAAGAAACGTGTAAAGATTTTTCTCGTTGGGAAACTTTAGTGCTCCGGAAATTATGAACATCTGGAGATCGAGTTAGACGTGCAAATGGATCCCGAAATAGCAACATATTGCTAATTGCTGTTTGAAAGATGAGGTAACATGATCGACTTTCCTGTAACCCATTGAAACTCTGTTCTGCTTGGAGCTTCGAAATGTTTATCTTAACACGCTTTCAATTTTCAGTTGACCAACTTGTGGAATGACATAAAAATTCTTCTTTCGAAAATATGTATGTGATAAATGGTCAAATTTTATCCAAGATCTATTATGCAGATATCGCTCAAATTCGAGCACGTTTCGGAGACAGTCGTAGCCCAAGTGAGCAATTAACGGTATAGGCGTAGGTGGTTTTGCAAAACATACGTGGGAACAGGGAAGATGGTAGAGAAAATAAAATAAAAACTCGAACCGCCCGCTTCCCTTCAGCTTTTGTATTCAACCCCTTTCACCGCCTTTTGGTTTCGTTGCCTCCAAACTCTCACATGATGCCAGACCACTGCTAAGTTATAAAATATGTGCTGAGACCTCAGTGGTTCAGACGTGCTGGAATAATACCATCTAAATATACCACATGCATTCTAATGGTGGTATTTATAGTTTGTAATTCTGAACCAGTGGATGAAAATCCAAAGTGTGACCATTCAACTGAAAGCTCTTGATGAGTACATTCTAATGGTGGTATTAGTTTGTAATTCTGAACCAGTGGACGAAACCCCAAAGTGTCACCATTCAAATGAAAGCTCTTGATGAGTACATTCTAATGGTGGTATTAGTTTGTAATTCTGAACCAGTGGACGAAAACCCAAAGTGTGACCATTCAAATGAAAGCTTTTGATGAGTATATTATAATAGTGGTATTAGTTTGTAATTCGGAACCAGTGGACGAAAACCCGAAGTGTGACCATTCAAATGAAAAAGGTTTACTTTAAACAGGTTTACTACGTCAATATTTTAACCTTCAGCAGGAGTAAATTCGATTAATGCTAGGCAAGAGAGTAATCTTTGGATAAAGAACGAGATTATGGAAAATATAATATCCTCACCAATGAGCACGCTCTCCTAAAATCCTTACTAAATATAGGAAACAATTTTGCTGTGGTACAAATGTTCTACATGTTAGTTAATATAAAAATAGAAAAACATATTCTGGAAAATTCGATCCCAGCCCAGGGAGCTGATGTACAGCTGTTGCCAGTGATATCTCTTGGCAAGAATTGAAACTCAATAGCTAAAATTTTGTTTATGTGCATGTTTTGTAATATTTATAGGCGTATTATTATTTGTTAAACAGGTTTATAATTGTACATGGCTCCACGTTTTCTCAGTGACATGTTAAGGTCAGCTCAGTTGTGCGGGTGATTACAATACTATACCCTAACCCCAGCGTTGTCAGGCCGTGGGACCAAAATCCATAAAACAAAAAGAACAAAAGAATAACAATGCAGCCATCTGTGCCGGCTTCGATAATGCTAAAATTAACAACCTTTACCTCAAAGTAACGATATTCCTTCAGTAGTATTTGTTTAACAAATAGATTCCATTTTCCGTGCGTCTGTTCACTAATAGATGTTCAAATGACGCCAAAACACGGCGAGAACTTCGGTGCAACACTCGCCTTCGGCTCGTGTGCCACTTCTGGTCTCGAATAAAAATAATAGAAATTCACCAACATAGTAACTCAATTTTAGAAAATACATATGAAGTTATGTGCGGTACCACGATGCAAACAGCTTATTGCTTTTAATTTACACAGCAATGAACATAATCATTCATACAAGGAATCATATGTTATGTGTCCTGCACAATCATGTATCATTCATTTACGAGTGTTGAACTATTTTGTTTATTGGGAGATGCTGCAGAAAGTATAAGTGTTCTTCTTGATTTATCGTGTTGCAGATTTGGTGTGCTTCTAACACGAAGAGAAATGCTCGGTTTAATTATTACTACGGATCCTACGCACCCAAGCCATGGAGGTGAGTACCGCATGCCCGCACTTGTGGAAGAGTTGGGCCAGTTATCATTTGCACGGAAAAACCGGTTGGGATGGAACGGAACAAATCGTACGGGATATTACAGTCATTTCAGCTGGAATGGTTTTAAGTCCTTTTCGAAAATTTTCCAGTGGAATGAGCTATACCATTTCAATATCGAACCAATTCCAGTTTTCCATACAAATGGCAAAGGGCCCGGAATTTTCGGTTAGATTTTCAAATGGTACAGTTCATTTCGCTGGAAAATTCTCGAAAAAGACGGAAAACCTTGAACGTGTTCCTCTTTTGCCATCCCAACCGAAATGACCGAAAAATCCTGTACCATTTGTTCTGTTCCATCCCAACCGCTTTGCCCTGCAAATGGTAAACGGCCTTGGTTTTCTAGGGATTTGGGTGCTGATGTGAGGTTTGAGGTCATGGAATCGCGGCCGTTGAAATCTGGCATGTGACATTTGGTATGTCATTTGTGATTTGGCATGTGACATGTGGTATGCGGCATGCACGTGTGCTTAATTGGAATCCAGGCGTGAGAATTGATATTTGAACATGGCCACTGTCTTATATGCATCCATAATATAAGGCGACTTTACTGAGATCCAAATATTGCTAAGCGAACTTAATTATAATTTCAAGTCAAGCATAATTTTTTTAAAAAACACATTTCTTTTCTTAGCACTTTACAAGCGCAGGTTGGTGCATTTCCACGTGAAGACTATTAGGCCTGTTGTTATACGGCGTTCAATTTGACGTTTCCGTCATTGTCTGCCCAAAATCGCCAACGTTGATGATATGCTAAGACAAAATTCTTTAATACCTTTTACTTAGGTTTTTACACGCATATTTTGTGCTAAGGCTACGTTCACCCTGTACCGGACGAATTTTCGACCGGTCAAAACGTCCGGCCCGTTCACACGGAACCACATTAACAGTACGAAAAGTTAAACGCCTAACCGTTCAAAAATTCGACCTCCAAAATCGAGGACGAATTTTTAGCCGGTACGGTTTTTTTGTACGGCAAAGGCGTGGTTGCATGAATGCCTGGCAACTCAGCTGGTGAATTAGCGCTTTGCGCATGGGCAGATGCTAAAACCATTGACAACGTTAGAATTCAACCGGTTTCGTCAGTTCCGTGTGAACAGAGCGAAAATATTGAACGGTTCCGTGTGAACAAAATGTCTGGTCAAATTTTTGACCGGTCGAAAATTCGTCCGGTACTGTGTGAACGTACTTGTAGCCTAAGTTAACTCAGTGGTTCGTAGGTTTTTCTTAGAAACCTAGTGTAAAGTCGCATATAACCTTCTTTTCTTGCCATCTGAAGGATAATAACCCTGAACAATCTTTATTCTTTGTCTTATTCGTAGAGTAAAGGGACCGTTGAGGAATTTCCCTGAGTTTTCCAAGAGTTTTAATTGTAAGCCGGGATCGCCCATGAACCCTGATAAGAAATGTAGCGTGTGGTAACTGCTACGTCTGTCACGACCAGGTCCCTGGCGCAGGAAGTCAATCCAAGTGCTAGTACAAACAATCGCAAATGTTCAATTTAACCTTGTTATTTTACTATGGTTGTTGTCTGATTAAGTTAAATTATTAGATATGCTTAGTATAGATGAGGGAAGAACTCCCTCGTGTGTAGCCTTAGTGTCCATTTGAGTAGATACTTGAAGACGCTCCATATATGACCAGGCGGTAGATCGGACACCTGGTCATGAAAACAGCAATAATATATAAGATACACTGAGAATGTAGTTGTAAAAACATTTAGATCATTTTAGAACAGTATAATGTGTTGATAGTCCATTTGCGATGGACTAGCTGTTTGGGATCCAAAGCAAACTGCGTTTATAAATGGAAATACATTTTATAGTTTGTTTCCGATATGTCGCCGACGGTTCCCAAACAATCTTACTGTCTGGGACGAGGACACCAAAAAATAGCATATTGAAATGCTATCGCAAACAGTTTGCCTTCTGCCGGTCGCGGCTAACAGCCCATCGCAAATTGTTTGTGTTTGTTTGCGACGTGTTTCATCTATATGGAAAACAATCTTTAGTGACATATAGCTATTATATAGTGTTCTGTAGCATCACAGTGATTGTTACAAGTATTATTCAAGTTATGGTATTTTAAAAGATCGAAAGAACAATTCAGTCATTTCATTCTGTGTCTGTTTGCGAAGTACGTATATGGAAACAGTACTAAAATCCGTATGGGTGGCGAATGGTCTTTTGTAGCATTTGCGAGGATGTGAGCACGACGTTATTTTTTGCTAGCAAAATTAGTAGTGCGAGCAAGCAAACACCCTTAACGATTTGGCGAGTATATCGAACAAGGGAAAATTATGAGAGGGCCATTCGGTGCTCCTATCAGTTGTACAACACCAGAGCCTACAACAAAATATTTGTATACACAGAAGTTATTTAATTATCGGTCAGTTGAGGAGATATCAATATTCTTATCTTCGTCTTTCTCAACACCAGCAGTCTGTACTATTATTTCGTGGTATATTCGCAGTTCAACAATTCAACCAACAATTAATATTTAATTAATATTATATTAATATTAATTTAGATATCTTTATTACTAATGCGATTTCTGAAACGATCATATATAAGCGACTAAATATTATATACAAAAAGGAGTGTATTTTTTATGTTCATTAACTACTTTACACGCCATACTATCTTACACATTTTTAACCAAATTCGAAGAAACATGGATAAAAAATTACTCTTGCTGAATCTTTATTGCCTTAGAAAACGTCTTTAATACTGTGGGACACAACATTCTTTTAATGGTTTTAAGCAAATTAATACATCAGCGTGATGGGCGCAGAAGATCCCGCGATCAATACTCGGTCTTGCCGAGGGTTGAAATTGTGCGACTTTCTTTCCCCACACCGTCCGTGGACAGGGGCGTTAAGCCGTTGGTCTAGTCTCTCGACGTTCTATCGGGGGACTTAAAAGAACGAACACACTTGTCGATAGGAGTAGGCTAATGTCGGTGTTGCTGTCTGTTTACTGAGGGCACTACTCAACGTCTCAGGTAGAGATCTCGGGTGGCTAAGTTCCTCAACTATTGAACCGTTGCACTTCATGTAAACAGGTTATATTGAAAAGCCCTGCGGGGAGCACCTGTATATATCTGTATATGTATATGTATTTGTATCGATATCTGTATTATAGAATACATATAGAATATGGCTGCTCTCAGTCTCTTAACTTGAAATTCGTCCTCAATCAATACAGATTAGCAACAACATATCCAACAAGAAAATGATGCTATGTTCTCGGACCCCATATCTTCCTTTTTTATATCAACGATATTTTAATACTAACTCATTTTAAAAATTCTGCCAATAGTCTAACATTTTAAGACACTATTGTGAATAGAGAACCTACTAAGATCTGTCAATCGCTGACTGCTGCAAAGCTTGCTTTAAGAATTAAAACTACCCAAACCGAATGAATTATCGGAGATAACGTTAAATATCTCATACTGGTTATAGCCGTTATTGATTCACATCTCAGCTGGAAAGCCCATTTCGGAACATAGAGAAAAACGTTTTGTTTTAATGTCTTTTTGGAACTCGATAAAAGTTGTTGGCTTTTTTGACCGCAATAAAATGAAAAGGAAAAGCTTCAAATCCGGGAAATGGCTATTCCCTAATCCTCAAGAATGAAGAGAGTAAGGATAATGAAAGAGAAAGACATTACAGAAGAAATACACAAACTACAAGTATTGTTGGATAACTCCCCTTTAACAGAAAACTAAAGAATTCTTAGATAATGAACAAGGAGACTTGCAGAAACAAAAAATGAAGGGAATCCTTATTAGATAAAAGGCAAATTGAGCGGCTTATGGAGAAAATAATACTAAATATTTTTTTGAATCTTGAAAAATGTAATTATACCGAAAAACTAATACTTTTAAAAATCGATATGTAAAAACAATAAAGAAACAACTGATCAATCTGTAGTTATTAATATATACAATATAAGCGAACTAAGGAAAGATAAAAAACAAATTTACCTCTAGCTTGATCAAGTCGCGTTTCGTGTCTAGAACTAGAACGTCTGCTAGCCTTCGGGTTGTATGCTGTTTCCTGCTCGTAAAGGCAAACTTCCACATGTATTTCTGTTCCACAACAGTAGCTATTGTTGCCAGGTGTACTTTCCACTTCTTTGAGGGCAGTGATGGTCTAATAAGTGTGTCAATATAAATTTGCAAGTACATGAAAATTTCAATGATTCTTTGATTTCCGGGAATAGAACATACACACTCACAACTCAAGCAACTCGAATCCTACTGTGACCCATTTACCGGAAGTGGCGAAACAATGTCCAAGCTTGTTCCCAGAACGAGGCTGCACAATCTCGACACGAGAAAAACTAATAAATAGATTTATAAGTCGTGCCTTTGCCTTCGGCACGACTAATTATGTTGTGATGATACGTGTCTCGGTAATGACTATTGCCCTGTAATTGGAGTACTACATTGTACACAGAAGGTGTTAATGGAAGCTGTCAGCAGATTGATCTGTGGTAGGTCCGCCATCTTGAACATCTTGAACAGGTGTTCTCGCCGACCTATCTCGGGCTCATAACGTACAAATACCTCTGCGACAATTCCCTCAACTTACAGGTTGTCACATTTTTCTCACATGTCGGTTTTCATTCAACATTAGTTAGATGTGTCTTCGTTGCCCCTACGGCCTCCTCGGATCTTACTTCCACTATTGTCACCACACACTCACAGTCACATACGTAACCACCCATCCTGCCTGCACAGCATTATATTAATGAATGTAAAACCTGAACTCAGCGTGACTAGTTGTAATGACTAATGGCCCACTGAATGCATTGCTGTTAGACAAATACAAATAATATATTGGAATAATGAACATAACAAATGTGACTTGGAATACATTGATGGCTGCCTGCTGTCGGGTTGGTACATTTTTGCTAGCTGAAAGTGAAAGTGAAAGTGAAATATAAATCATGAAGGAGCACTTCAAGAAAGTCTGTCCCCTTTCGCGGAAAGAAGTGAGGGGATAGTAGCCGAGCCTTTTTGAGTAACAGGAGGGTATAAGGAGGGGGG
>JANVCH010138059.1:0-12885 GCA_025505405.1 Epizoanthus rinbou | reverse complement strand
TAAGTTGGTTCTTAAATAATGTTATAGAGGTAGCATTGCGGATTCCGATAGGTAAGTTGTTCCAGAGGCAGGGCGCAACGACAGAAAATGAGCGGTCTCCTAGCGTGGCATAGGTTTTAAGACGTGGACGCTGAAGATTAAGTTCCTGATTGTTTCTGAGGCAATATGTAGATGCAGGTTTGATTGTAAGCAGTTCAGTTATAAACAAGTGCGAGACTATCTATCTCTCTATCTATCTATTTAGTGCCTTAAAAGTAATAAGCAAGATTTTAAAGTCAATTCTATATTTTACAGGTAGCCAGCGTAAGTCCATAAGGGCAGGAGTAATGTGATCAAAGCGACTAACATTGCAGATGAGTCTGGCTGCCGCATTCTCAACTCGCTAGAGTTTATGAAGTTGGAAGGCCATAGAGTAAACTATTACAAAAATCAAGTCGACTAGTAACAAAAGCATTAATAAGGGTTTGCACAGTTTCAGAACTAATAAATTTTCTGATCCTTCTGATATTGAATAGATGAAAGAAGGCAGCTTTGCACACTTTGTTAATGTGGCAGTCCATCTTTAGTTGAGTGTCGAACCAGCAGCCGAGATTTCGGACTTCACTAGAGGGTGGTATACTAATTTCCCCAACTTGAAGCGCGTCAACGTTGACTTTGGCCAGCTGCTGCCTTGTCCCGATGATGATGATCTTTGTCTTGTCGTCATTCAGTTTAAGTCTATCCGATAACATCCAACGTCTTACGTCGGCAATGCACTTTTGAATAGCCTCAATCGCGGCCGATTGATTATCAGAGTTTGGTTTAAACGAGACATAGAGCTGTGTGTCGTCGGCGTATGCGTGGACATCAGGTAGATGACTTTCAACAATAGTGAAGAGCTTGCTGACGTAAAGGACGAACAAGAGTGGGCCTAAACAGGAACCCTGGGGCACTTGGTACTTGACAGGACATTTATTTGATTTCCCCCGTTGATGGATATGGACTGTTGCCTGTTGTGGAGATATGACCGAAACCAAGAGAGTGCCACACCTGAGACACCAACGTCAGAGTGGAGTCGGGCCAAACGAATGCCGTGGTCAATGGTGTCGAAAGCGGCACTGGGGTCTAATAGGAATAACAAGGTCACGCACTGTCCATTCATATTCATCAGGATGTCATTTTTTACGCGCAACAGCGCAGTTTCAGTACTATGCAACTCGCGGTAAGAGGACTGCAACTTTGGATAAAGACCATGGACAGTCAGATGGTCGTGTGTCTGACTAAAAGCACCACGTTCTGCAAGCTTGGACGTGAATGACAAATTGCTAATAGGACGTAGGTTTCTGAATATGATCTCAAGCTTCGATTTCTAGTTAGGACCAGAAGAAGGATGTCCAAGCACTCAACCACCAGGGGAGTGGGTATAGGATCTAAGGAACACGACTTCTTGCTTGACCTGGAGATGAGGCTATTTACGTCTTCTTCAGTTAGATCTCTGAATGAATCAAGCCGAGCAGCAGCAGGTGAGGGTGTAAAGGCTGTAGTCGGTTCGGCATTTTGTGCGAGGGCGACGGTGTCGAGACTGGTGCGGATGCGCTCAATGTTTTGAGTGAAAAACAAACCAATGTCGTTGGCCAGAACATTGTTGTCAATGTAACCTTGGAATGTGAGATCAGTCTTCGTGTTGAAGAGCGTCTTTGCAGATCTGAATAGCTTGTGCTGGTCACAACTATTTTTCTGGATGAAATTGGTGTAGTAATCTTTGCGCGAATTTTGCTGGAAATGTACATGAGAAAATAGGGCAAAACAGCATGTAAGTTAAATTAAAACAAAAAAACAACTGAAACACTGAAACAAAAGTCTTGTATAATATTAGCATCGCCAGACTAAAAGTATAAAAATCAAAAACACTTTTGACTGATTAATTAAGTCGGGCAAAAAAATTAAGGGTGGAAACTTCGTTGTGGACGTTACACTGTACACCACCACTATGACGAAAAGTGTTTTTTTTAACCTGCAGAGCTAACAGAAACGTTTTACGCTGCCATCACAGGTATTTATCTTACAAGTCAATAGCAATACATACATAACACAATATTTTAATAACCTTCTCTGCATATTCCAAAAACGCCGTTGTGGACGTTACATACATGTACTTTGCATTGTGGACGTTACGTTGTGGACGTTAAATGTAGAATAACTTAACATCTGACTAAAAATCTGTTATCAGGCGTTGTCAAAAACTTCTTACATGCAAAAAAATGTAAATTTATATAAAACTAGTCATTTACTAAATCAGAATACTGAAAAATGACTAATCTAAAAATCCATTCAATCCAGGCCTGAATGCAAACTGTACTCCTGTTGAAGAAAAATCTGTCAATTATAAGCACATTGTCGATTATGACAAATATTCATACATTTGTGTAATTAAATTTTATGCCCAAAAAGAAGGCAAATAATCAAATTATTTTTTAAATATAATAACTAGCTGTAAACTTCTCAACTGTCAAATCCCGATCTACTGGATGCAATGTTCACCTCCTTGCTTTCCTCAGAAAAGAAAACAGCTTCTTAATTTCCTCATGTTTGCATACTGTAAAAGGGCCACATCCTGTCAAACAAACTGGCCCATAGAAAAGACAAAGTGAACTGACAGTGTCAATGCCAATGTTATCATGAAGTGGCCAGTAAAAGGAGGTCAAACCTGTGTCCTGTGTGGAGTGCAAGAATTTGAAGGTCACAAGCTGACCCTGTCAACATAGTCAACAGCATAATAATATTCTTGCTGAATGCCGTTGCTCTCAAGTGAAATATGTTCCTGTTTGTGCAGCTCAATAATCATGCACTTTCGAAAAGTCTGGATGCTTGGCACTTGAACAATGGGGTCATTCAGAGCTAGTGATCTTGCATCCATGCAACTGATACTTGATACTCCACAGTCATACACATTCTGTTGTTGAAGAACATTTTCTTTGGTGTTGGAGAAGCACTTCCAACCCTGTGTGTGAGTGCCAGGTAACAATGCCAGCACTCTGGCGACCTTTGCTGCAACCTTTCTGACAGCAAATACCTCATTTTCCCTGACACAAGATTTTTTTCTTCAAAGCATTTAGCCTGCTATCGTTTTACAAAAAACATGGTCAAGGAAGGATGGCATTTTGCCCTTTTGCAGAACATTTGGTGGCCGGAGAGTGCAGAATTTACTGAAACTTGTCTGAATATCATTGTATTCCTTGCAAAACAAAGCAAAAGTTTCTTTGAATGACAACAACAAATGGCGTTCCTGGAGCTTGGCTTTCTTTCCATGTAACCACATGATGACATTCCAGGTGCCTGCCGAGAAATGGAGTCTCTGAGAAAATCATTTTCAACAGTTTCGATTGTTTGTTAAGGAAGTTTGTTGTTACTGGTCAAAGTGCTTTGCGATTCTTCCTGAGCCCCCACTGAATGTACATGTACAAGCTTATTAATCACTGCCTTCCTCTTTCTAGGGCTAAATGGGAGGGCTTGTCTGACTTTACACTTACAGCCCTTCCAAGGGCCTGAGGTGTCTTGTAGACTTGCTCAGTACATGTACAATGTAGCTGCTCCTGAAAACTGGGTAGACAGCAGTTTTTTCTGTGCCGGAGCAAACAGACTTGTTCCCTGCATTTTTTCCTCCAAGCTTGGAGCTCATCAAAACTAGGTGGCTGCTTTGCATTTCTTTCTCTTCTTTTTCTTTCTTTATCCTTCAGTTTATGGGCCTCATACATGTACTTGTTTACACTTTCTTTTAGTTTATCTCTAAATATTTGTGACCTAGTTTTTGAACTTTTTGGCATTATTTTTAAATCATATCAGACCTAGAAAAATACGAAAAACAGCTGAGGGCATTCAGTTTGACAACCACATGCACAGAGAGCATGTCTTATATGCAAAGTTGCTGACCACCAAGGTTGAAGAAACTGAACCTGCTTTAAGTGAAACATCACTGACCAACAAGGTTGCAGAAGATACCATGGCACATTCTCGTTCCCAGAGCTTTCATTAGGATTGCGGTCATTATTTAGGGCCCGCATTGTGATGGGCAGTGGTTAGTCGTTGCCCCCGCCTGAAGGCTCTGGGTTCCCTAGGTTATATGCGGCTCTCTGATTGGCTGAAACAAACACTTCGATTGACACAGATCCAATCAACCCAGCTCATTGTGTTTCGTTCGGTGATTGACATCTTATTGTTCAAGACGAAAATATCGAGAGGTCCTGGTGCAGATAAACAAAACGCTTTCAGCATGAAAATGCAAGAAACACTGTCATGGCTTCCTTGCTCGACAAACAAATTGTGCATGGGCTATAATATTTCTCAGCCAGATAATCCGCTTTACTGTATCGCATTGGAACGATCAGTTAATTACTTCCTCTGCCCCATATACACTACGGAGACCGGCTAATTGCATCCAAGCGCAGCTTTGCTGCACCGACAGATTGAAAAACTTCGTAACTGTCCGATTCATAGAACACTTAACTCAGCTATAGTAATCAGGAATTGTCATCTGTAATGTGTACTTTTCATCTTTATGATAATATTAGCAATCTACCTGTAATTCAGGCTATCCTGCAAGGGGTAGGAATAAAACACATCATCATCATCATCAGCGATACTTGTATTGTTATTATTATTATTATTGTTGTTGTCACAGCAATATTCCCATTGTTGTCCCAACGATATCAGTCTCAATGATGTCACAGCACTATCTATAATGTTATCACTATTGCTGTGCTCGCAACTACTTAAATTATCTTTACCTTCAATCAAATCTGATCCCAAATACCAGTGCAAGAGGAACATGCCAGCATTGTCTAATTTTAACCGTAAAATTGAACTTTATTCAAATACTTTGTCTGGAACATCGGCACTATAACTACAACAATTATTTAGGAGAATGTGAACTCCATTACTGTCATGCACTAGGTACAGTTGTTTTGAGGATTCCACCAAATCAATTTACTACTGAAAGCTAATTATTATCAAACCTAACGGTTTATTTTATGCAGAGAAACATGGCATTAATTGTTGTTGGTTGATTAATTGTTGTTGTTGTTGATTATGCTGGTAATAGCAAACATACGTTTTCATGTTTGTATACTTTGGTGAAATAAACTTAGTTGTAAAATATATGTGATATAGGAAGAAATCAATGAACGGCTAATCTTCTTGATATTAGCCTAAAGCCCGGTTCACACTAGCGACGGAAGCAGAAGCGGAGACGGAAGAAGCCTTCCGTTCTAGTGTAAACCAGGAAAACGGAGACGGAAACACAAACGGAAGCTCGACGGAAGCGGAGACGGAAAGAACGGAACGTTCCTTTTTCTTCCGTCGCCTCTTCTGCTTCCGTCACTTGTGTCGAAGTGTGAACCAGAACGACGGAAGGGGAGATGGAAACGGAAAAATGAACCAATCACAAAGCTCTTTTCCAGTCTTTCAATGGTATCTTTGTCCCTTGAGCAAAACAGCGCGCAAGCGAGGCTATGGGAATCAAAGCGAGGCTTCCACTTTTGTTTAAGCGGGGTTGGTTCACACTTGGACATAAGACGTTACGCTTCCGTCTGCGCTTCCGTCACTAGTGTGAACCAGGCTTAAAGAGTGTTGAAAAAGTTGTGCTACACTCATGTGTCAACCGAATAAAGATGACGCAGATAACACATAAGTCGTTCAGGTTAGCACTACATCCGTTTGTTCTGCCTTGGCCCTCGCATGCTTGGTGGACTTGCGTCGTTTCCACATCTGCACTACAAAGATGACTAGAAGGATGATAGCGAGTAGTATTCCTATCGCAATTCCTACGGCTTTGCCAACGCCAAACCTATAAACACTGCACACGAACTTGTCCCAGCCTGAGAGAGCAATGGTGGCGGGAGCGGAATTAGCCATGTCGTGGAACTTGTTACTGGACATTTGTGTATTGCTGAGGTACATGGACAGATGTTGTTGGTGCTCATGCTTGTACCAGTCTGTCATGTTTATGACCGTAGTATCATCAGGACACCAGTAGGAACCATGGACTTTACCCATATGTATCACCAGATCATTTGCTTTCTTTTCGAGTCTTAACGACTCACTGTCGCGGTCTCCGAGGTACAACACGTCAGTAATGTTATCTTTAGCAAAGTTGTCAATCATCTTCAAACCAGAGGCGCCATCTAGAACATACACGTCCGCACCCTCACCTCCAAACAACATGTCATTCCCATCATGAGGAAACAAGAAATCATTACCACCTTTCCCCATCAGGACATTGTTACGACCATTACCAACCAGGATATCATTAAACTGTGAACCAATCAAATTCTCGACACTGATGTACACGTCATTCATTGCATCGGCACCAAACCCCTGGCCGTATAATAGATCCGCGAATACGCCTGTGCGTCTGTAAATATCGCCTTGAAATACGACAGTGTCTCGCCCAAGACCACCGTCAATCCTATCCGCGCCTTCACCCGGGTACAGCAAGTCATCTCCTAAACTACCAAGTATCCAGTCCTGGTTCGGCCCACCTACAATGATATCGTTTCCCATTTGGCCGTCGATGAGGTCTTCGCCTTCTCCACCTTTGATGACATCATCTTGGCCATTGCCTTCCAGGAGATCAGGATACCCGCCTCCCATAAGTGTGACCGGGTTTAGGTTGGCTGTCAAATGATTGGAACCTTTGACTGCCCCATATACTTTATCCACCTTAGCCCAGGTGTAGTTAACACCAAGGTTGATAGACACTCGATCACGCATGGAGTGTTTGTCTATCTGAAATGCTTGTGGGATGTTCGTGTTGTTAGCGATGTAGAAGCCTATTCCATCTCTTGTCAAACCTATCAAGTGTCGATGCTCTGGACTGTTTTTGAATCGTAGCACTCTTACTGACTGATTACTAGCCAAGATTGTGTGGTTACTGTCGGTTCTCACCAAGACGAGATCATCTTCATGATGTTTAATTGAAATGTCCATAAAATTATCCTGTAGTTGTATTGTATCGGTTTTATTGTCACTTGCAAAGTTATCTATGGAAACGTTACCGTTGTGAATGCTATAGGTATCCGAGCCATTACGACCCTCGATGTATGACCAAGATCCTCTAGCTTCAATCATGTTATTTTTTTCGTTACCAATTAGTGTGCTTGGTGCAGTGTTGGGCCCAATGATTCTCCGAACGGTCTTCCATTTGTCACGTGACGCGTCCACTGTTACGTTTGTGTGAGAGCCTGACTTGTCTATCACCACCGGCGTCTTGACAAGGGTGTCGTTTTGTTGCAGTGGCAGAGTGAACACTACTCCATCGATAGACTTTACAACAAGGTGCTGATAAAACAGATTCTTGAACCATCCTCGAAGGCGTGCACTGAACAGCGAACCTCCTTTACACCGAGATGTGCTAGTTTCAGGTGGCTGTGCGCATGCCTCAATGAGAAGATCTTCGACTTCCTTTGAAATACCTATTGTGTCATAGGAACAACCAAAAAGGAGCAAATCTTGCTTACGATCCAACGCTGCATTTATGATGACGTCATGACCATCACCCTTACGTACAACATAAACATCGGCGCCCAATCCACCCTCGACCATGTCATTTCCTTGTTTTCCAGACAGAAAGTTATTTTTGTTATTACCAATTATTACATCATCGAATCGAGAGCCGATAACAGCAAGCACCGAGTCATAATGGGCATGCGCGGTAAGGTTCATTTGTTGAGGCCCTGACATCTGTTCGAGGTCTATCATATATGGAGTGAGTGTAACTTGTGAACTGTCATTGGTGGAGATTTTGAATACAACCCCATCCGAAGACATGCCCGTGAGGTGTTGGTATGAGGCATTAACAAACCAATGTGCAATCGTTACGCAAGTTGCCCTCTTGCCTTTATCACGCAAATCTATTGAATCCTGTTCAGTCCGTTCCACTGTAATTTCGTCAAACGTGACATCAAGCGATAACAAGTCAACTATATCATCAGTAGCATAGTTATCTATAGTGTCGCATCCGTCTCCTTTGGTAATGGAGTACTTGTCGGCTCCTGGTCCACCTATCAACAAGTTATTGCCCCTTCCGCCTGCTAAGTGATTTCCCAAGGTGTTTCCAATTAGTGTATCGGAGAAATTTGAACCCGTGATTACAACAACATGCGACCAGATGGCAAGTAACGACGTATCAACTACATGGTTGTCCTTCTGTTGAGCGTCTGAATGATCAATAGCCACAGCACGCAAAAGTGGTTGAGCAAGAGCGGTGGTCGCAACTTCAAATATCACTCCAACGTTAGCCCTAAACTTGAGATGGCGGTACGCCGCTTCACTGAACCAGTTCTGTATGGTTATGGTGTAAGCTGTGGTGTGAGCGAGCATGAGATTGTCACCTTTTCTGTCTGCCCACAGCCTACTAAACTCCACGTTAATAGACAGGAAATCATCCATGTTGTCGATTGCGTAGTTATTAATTTCCGTATGTCCTCCATAATTAGGGAGAACATATACATCCTCGCCCTCCCCTCCCTCAACATAACTTTTTTGTGGTCCAAGGTAGAAAGTATCGTTGCCCCCACCACCGTACAGCTGGTAGAAGTAATCGCCTAGCGAATAATCTAGTTTACTGCGAGTACTTTTATCGAGCTTTTGTACCGTAAAAAACTTGTTATTTTTCGAGTTGCCGTGATACGTTCCATGTAGGCTTGATTTGTCATTCGTAACATGTGAGATGACGGTTCTGGAGTGAACAGGGATAAACCAAAGGAACTTAACGGTTACCTTTTTCCAGCTGAGAGAAGAGGCTTCTCCGATTCCAACTACAATGTCTTGCACATCATCTTTCAACGTGAAATGTTTGGTCATTGATCGCTGATGTCCGCTTGTGTCTGGGATTTCTTCAAGAGTCAAGGTTGCTTTTCCATTCTCTCCTAAACTGAACACAATGTCTCCTCCCTTCCAAGAAGTTGAACCATCAGCAAAATTAATCAGTTCTGCGTCACCATCTTTCTCCTTCTCAACTTTGAAGTAATTAGTGTAGTCTGACAACCTATTTACAAAAGCTACATTCTTGTCATGCTCTTTGTCAAGTTTATGGGAGTTTTCAATGGCGCCATAAATCATACCGGGCAGAGTAAACTGCTCCCAGATATCAACTATTGCTTTACCGATACCTTTAAAGACAGCCTCTATCTTCTTCCCAACGCTTGCACCAGATGGCAACGATTTCAACTCGTTTCTGATTTCATTGTAAAAGTCATCAATACCAAGTCGGATAATGAGCAGTGCTACGCTGAGTGGCTCAGCCTCGGGACCAAGTAAATCTGTTATTGTAATGGCTATATCTAAGGCAGCGTCGATGTATCCGAGTGTTGAATGCCTTTTGATATCCTCCACTACATTATACACCGCAAACCCGACGCTAATGACACTACCAATTCCCTCGTCTATGATCTTAATCATATCCTTGCCAGCTACTTTGGATACCAAGCCATCAACTTTACTAAATGACTTACTAATTGCTTTGGTAAGTGCTTTGCCAGCCATACGACCGATACGCCTATTAAGTCCTGAAATCGCACCGAGTCCGTACAGACTTTGAGCCAAATTTACTGCTCCTTCTGTTACATGCCCATCCTCAAACGCAGCAATTGCACCACCGACTCCACTGATAGTCAGGTAAATATTCAACGCTTCGTGTGCTTTAGTTATCTTTCCCCCTCCTTCGTCACCTACCTCCAACTTAGACAGTTCATCGTTCATGTTATCCAGCATCTCTTTTGATTGAAGTTTTTCGGATTCAATCTTACAAGAAAGTTCGGTTAGTTTATTTGGATCGTTGTTTTCGACTACCTTAAACTTTAGATTATCACCTTCCATTTCAAGAGAGTCATCCACAATTTGTAGTTTTTCAATATCCTCTGGACTTACTTTTTCATGAATGGTTTCCTTTATCTTACTTTGAATGTAAACGTGATCTTGCTGAAATGCCATAGACATCATTAATGACCTACCCCTCCCCTCCACACTGTCGCTGCGTTTTCTAATATCTTGGATTTCACCAAGGGCTCCACTTGCTTCCTCTTGTTGAAACTCTTCTGTCGGAGGAAGTTTGTCACCAAATACGTTGAAGAGTACATCCTCTTTTATTTTGCTGTCTCCGCGATTTTGTACCCGTTCAGGCAGTTGGGACCTAACTTGCAAGAAGCTAGTCTCATCTACACAATCAAAGCTTCTTTTCGTAACTCCTTCTTTCTTAATTTCTTTCGACTGAGTAGTCAGCCACAATCTGTTGAACATAAAAACGTTGATGTGAGATTACCACCATAGAAACACGAAATAGTAGAAAGGAAGAACTGGATAGCTGATTCAGGTATGAGTAAAGGATCTTGGGGTAAGAAATAATTATTCTTGGGTATTGATATTTAAAAATGAAAATAACCGAAACGGCCAAATCGGCACATTTATTTTTGCATCATTGCAAATCAAATTGAGCTACCTGATTTTTGAATTTAGTCTTCAACTTCATAATGTTTTAACCCCTACGATTTTCAATGTTATTGCACATATAGACTAGCCCTTTGGCAAGTAGTTAACTCACACATAGGCTAATTCGTTTCCATGGCAACAATCCTGTATTTTTTCAATTGGTACTGTTGTTATGTAGACAGTTGCAAATAAATCAGTCTGCTGATACTGACTGGATGTCATCTTCACATTAAAAATTACGTGACTTATGACGCCATCACTCACTCCACAACATACGCACAAAGTGTTAGAACACGTTATTTTACATTTAGGGTTAAAATTATTACTTTTAGGGTGGATCATTTATTACATTTAGCATAATTTTTTTGTTATATTTAGGGTAGTTATTACATTTAACGTTGTTATTACATTTAGGGTGGTTATTGCATTTAGCGTTGAATTTGTGATATTTTGGGTGGTTATTACATTTAGCGTTGAATTTGTTACATTTAGCGTTGAATTTGTTTTATATCCAGATATTAGACTAGTAATGTCGCTTCATTGTCGTTACCTTTACGATTACAAAAACTGTATAGCATTATGACTACAATAACTGTATAGCTTTAGGATCTCTGTATGAAACGTAAGTGTTTTTCTTTGTGTCCTTTTGTACTTCCAAATACAAGTCAGTTTTCTTTTTCTCTTCTTTTCAAGTACCGACCAAAACTATCAAAATATTTACTCAAATGTTCTGGTTACCTGGCTCAGTTAGCCCCAAGGTTATTCCAGGTAACCAACACCTATCTATATCTTAACTCCTTCAATTATCTGTAAAATAGCACATATAAGGTGAAATAAAGTACTTGTTGCTGTTAAGAGCAAATTAAATTAATTTACAGATTTGGTGGTGGTGGGGAGGGGGACCGGGAGTTTCATTCCAGTATCCTGTGCCTTTCTTTCCAATTCCCTACCCCTTGTAATAATGAAATTAATGATAATGAAATTTATTTATATATTGCAAATTCAATATGAAATTTTCAAATGCGCTTTACAGTAATACAAAAAATAATGATTATGAATAGGAAGGTGTGGCACCCATATTTCCACTAGAAATTAACCTGTTCCATATATTGCTCCTGTTTCCCACCTTCCTGAAAATTCTATGTCTGACCTTTGGTCCCCCCCCCTCCCCCCACAAAATGTTTTCACATAATAAATAATTTAGATTTCATCCACTCACCAGTTCATCTGTTCATGTTCCAGTTTTCCCAAGAACGACTGAATCGACTCCTTCAAGTCCTGAACACGGCTCGATATTGCATCCAATGACACTTCCAGTAGTTTCTCGTCCTTCCTCGAGCATATACAAAGGAGTGTCAATTATTTATAGATGAGCTATGAGTATAACTAAGTAGGGACAGACCATACTCAGTCGTCAGATCTACAGACCCGGCTTTATCAATTGATGAAAATCGATGATCTGAAAACCAATCGATAGCAATTCAATGCTAATTTATCGAGTGATATCGATTGATTTGGCCAATCGATGATCAATCAATAGTCACATCCGATGTTCTTGACCCATCGATTGCTATTGATTGGACCCATCGATTGCTATCGATTGGACCTATCTGTTGACTGATTGATTGGTTAAATTTTTCCATATACGATTACTTGGAATGTGTGCGGGGGGGCATCCTATGCACCCGGGATCTTCGTATTTCAAAGACTGCACAAAATTCACAATCTAGACCACAAATCAATATGTCGGAATATGCTGTTGTATCAATCAACTGCATTGTGAAAGGCTACCACAAATGTTCATTTGTAGTCAAAGACAACGAAACATTATCTGCCCATAAGAAAAGAGGTAGCCGTGGCAATGCATTCAAGGACATCAGTTTATATAGGTAGCAATCAGACTACTGAGAACTACGAAATAATATTTAGCAAGCTGAATGAAATCGTTATTCAATACCAAAACATTAAATATGTTTCCCAAAGCTGTCATGGATCACTGTTGTGCTTCAGTGTACATGTTAACTACTGTAACTAAAATGTGCATGCAGTTTCTTATTCACATATATTATTATATATATACGCTTTATCTATAAATGGATGATATAGGGAATATAATTTACGGCAATTGATAGGAATTGATGTCAATTAAGTCATCGATTTTATTGATAATCGATGTTAATCGATAATCGATATAAATCGATAGTCACATAAATCCTGGGTATCGATTTTCTTCGATCATCGATTTCATCGATTGATAACGCCGGGTACAGACTATTTACATTTCTACAATAAACAAGATATGATGCGCACTGTGATTGGTCTAAAACTGTGATCTATTTTTGATTAGACAATAAACAAGATATAACACGCGCTGTGATTGGTCTAAAACTGTGATCTATTTTTGAACAGACACCAAAATGACGA
>JANVCH010137948.1:0-12886 GCA_025505405.1 Epizoanthus rinbou | reverse complement strand
CGTGTGTGTATATGTGTATGTGTGTGTGCCTGATTTACTGACCCAAATATCACACCTTGTAATCAACTAACTCTAAATTAAGGACGTCTAACTCAAACAAGCCCCTATGGTTTTTTGGACGCCCGAGAATGAGAACACATCAAGGAAATAAATATATACAAACAACAAAACCTCAACCTTATTAAATAGAGATTTATTAGGGAAATGAGAAGCTATCAAGTTTACAAGCAGCAACGCAAATCGCATAACGAACAACGGCTCAATTGGCGGCGGCACTATATATACACGACTTCTTCAGTTTCTGCCTTGGGTTTCGTACACTTTCTTTACTGTGCAAACAATAAACTAGCTATCATGCAATGAAAGCGTATATATTTTCTTCGCAAAACGTCTCCCACTAAACTAATACAACTTTTGCGTGTTGGATCTCTCCATGTTTAGAAGTGCGCAGTTAAAAAACGTGCCGCAAAACACCGGCCGTGAAACACAGACGTTCACCGTGGCAGATGCACATGGTGTAGATAGCTGCATTTGAACAAAAGTAAACTATTTTAAAGTTTCTTATACATATTGTAGCAACAGAAACGTCAATATTCTTGCTAGTTATCCACCACTAGTAGAACAACTGAATGAAATACTTAACTCAAAATTGAAAACCGAGTGTTTGTAGGGCCTTGTAGATGTCCTTCATACAGACATGCGGCTGTTGGAACAGTATTCAAACACACGTGCTATGTTTTTAAAAATAAATAATTAACGTCATATCGAAACGAGTTAGTAATTCTTGCAGATACAATGTAACACAATTATCAATAACAGCTAGCATGCTACTGTAAGCGCCAATCGCTAGTTCACTTAGGTATATAAAGTCGACTACAAACGAGTTAGTAATTCTTGCTGGTAACACAATTATCAATAACAGCTAGCATATCACTGTAAGGGCCAATCGCTAGTTCACCTAGATATAAAGTCGACTGCAAACTACGGAAAAGCATTATTCATTATTAATGTTGCAGGCCTGAAGACAATTGCAAACGGAGGTCACGTCGCGGAAACCTCTTCTGCCTTCAGTCATCCTAAAATCTCACAACTGTAATACAGAAGTATCGTCATTTTCTGCACTGCTCCAGTCATTGCGGGGCAGTTGACAATTTTAAAGTATCTCGATTTTGTCCACAATTAGCTTGTTAGGAGACAAACTTAGTAAACGTGTTCACAAGGCCCCAATCGCACAAGAGACAAACATTTGAAATGTCTGGGACAAATACGTCATTGTTCGACTTGTCCCAATGCGATCGTCTTTTTTGGAAATTTGCGTGAAATTTCCGAAACCGACAAAACATCAAAGATTCCGATTGTCAAACTTGTCCTGCCTCGAGGCAGGACAATCGAGGACAAACATTTTGAAACTTACATCAGACAAGATGTCTTCAACAATCTTGTCCGAGACATTTCAAATGTTTGTCTCCAGTGCGATTGGCGCCTAATGCATGCAAAGTCTTAATCCTATTGTACGATGGCGATATGTCTAGCCGACCAATCGTTTGTTATCGGTCCCCCGGGGATGGGGCGGTGGTTTTAGGGGTGTTACAATTTTCAAAATTACTTTATATTAAACTGAAAAGAGAGGATCGAGTACATTATTTATAAACAATTTTAAAAACTTGGGTTGTACATTTTGGCAATTTCTAATTAGAAGGGGGAGGGGGTAGAGTTTTAATTTGTCACTTTTTGAGGGGGTACAATTTCCAAACACTGGGATTTTTAGAAAACTACCCCCTCCTCTACGATCGGTCCCTAATCTGCCTTATGAAATAAATTGGAATTTACTGTGAAATTGAAAGTAAATCCTCTGTTTAAGACTTTTAAAACATTATGTACGTTCTCGGGTGCAGAAGAACTTAATTTCCGATCGCTATAATATGACTATCAACACAGCCTCAAAAGAAAGTAACTACTGACAACAACAAGAGCAACAATAGTAATAACAACGCCAACAATATTATCAATAACAACAACAATAACAACAACAACACTAAACCACAACAATAACAACAACAGCAATAGTAGATCGACGTGTACTGTTTAGAGACAAGAAGTCCACACCACACGTCGTCCATTTTTGTCAATTGTTTTAATTAATATATTTCAATGAATCACAGTCCTTTTATTATTTAGAAAGTTGCTATCGTTAACACATGATGACTTAGAAAAATAGATTTATTGTGTAGTACCTTAAAATATATATACATTTACTGACTGTCAGAAAAATTGTTTGGCTGAGCTGATGTGTCTCATCTGTTTATATGTCCATGTATCGATATTATCACATTCTAAACAAAACTGTTTTAAAATATATATTTTATGTACAACCGTGCAGCACACGATTGGGTCACCAAAATACTCGAAAGTTTGAGATTCCCACATGTTGAGTCAGGATTTTGGAAGAGAGAAAGAATTGAGTAGGCCTCGGTATAAAACTATTTTAACAAGAAAAATCTATTATAACTATTATGAAACTATTTTAACAGGACAAATTGATTATGAAACTATATTAACAGGACAAACCGATTAACGAACTCAATAAGAAATGGAATTAACCAAGACTCCGTCTGGACCATGCAATGGCTGACCCAAGACAAGATCAGTGTATCAAGAAATTGGAAATATTTTTAATCCAAATGGGATTTTGAGATCAAGCGCTCACTCGGATGCGGCATCATGAACTCTTAAACGTAATTTCTTACGATGTTATTACATTGGTTCAAAGTATAACGTCTCTGTTAGAAATCCCACGAGGTGAACTTTGCATAGCCCAGGCCTTACACGGTAAAAACGGAGTAAAAGAAAGTTTTTCGCATTGGCATTAAAACTGCAAAAAAATGTAAAAATTTAAATAATTTACTTTATTTTCTTTGTATCTTTCATATTATATCTATAATTCCAAAGTTTAACACTCAGAACGTTGCAAGAAAATGTGCTATGGCCACTGTCTTTCATGCATAGACTGCATTTGAAGACCATACCACAATGAGTTGTGTTATTCGGATATAAATATTAAATAGGACTGATAGTACAACCATGTTCTTGTTTAATAGATTGTTCTATAGACTGAACTCTTGTCGCTCCATTAGAGAGGCTTTCTTCGGTGGTGAAGCCCCCTTTATTCTTTTCCACTTCATTCTGCGGTTTTGGAACCAAACTTTAACTTGTTTCTCTGACAGATCGAGCCCCACGGCGATTTCATATCTCCTTAGTCTGGTCAGGTAGTTGTTCCTGGTAAATTCTCGCTCCAGTTCTTGCAATTGGTACTTGGTGAAACAAGTCCTTTCCTTGCGTTTCTTGCTGCTCAGTTTTTCTTCTTTTCCCTCTGAAAAAGCGAAATGAAATGAAATGAAACAGCCAATCATTTAAAGTGTTATTTCTGGTGCATCATGTTCATAACTGAAATGGTCAATGGCGCAGCGGATGTTTCAAAATAAATACAAACGCGTGAAATTCATTTTCAACAGCCCAAACATTTCAACTTTTGGGGCATTATGAATTACGAGCTAGTAAGATGAGGAATGTGTTTTATGATAATATTTACAACAATTATGGGGATAAATGGAATATCAGCACATCGTCGATTAGGACAAGTTAATTTTACTAGTCTTGCTATTATTGAATTATTTTATCCCTTAAAAACTCATTAACAAAAAACTAAAGTCAATCTTGTTCTGGTATACCATTTACATGCACATTTTTCAATTTTTAAAAAGTGGGTGTGCGCAAATGTTCATTTTTCTACTTCTGCAGACAAAAAAGCACTTTGAAAACTGACGGCAAAGCAGTAAACAGCAGAAATAAATTTATTTGAATTCCGAACTGTAAAAACAGTAAATAAAAGATAATTGTTTACATTAATGTTTGGAAACACCAAGTTGACTAAAACTGTAAAAATTTTCTCTTTTTCATTATTGACCACTTGTGCGGTTAATTCTGTCATTTATATATTAATGCTATCCAACCGATAAATCCTTATACAGTGGATAGAACAAGCTCAATAGTTGAGACTTATCTGCTGGATAAGGATTATTTCTAACTGGATTACCTTTCCTATATCTATTCTTCGGAACAACTGGGCAGATGCATAAGTGCGGCGGGGTGGGGGACGTTGAACAAACAATATTGCACTGCCACATGTCCCACGAGGGATGAAAAATGCTTCTTGAAAGGGAGCTGGATTACACCCATGTAATGTACACACATATGGCTTTTGAAATGATTGAGGTTTCCTTCAATTTCGACGCTTGAAAATTAGTGCATGCTAACGTTATCAGTTAATAGAACTAGCTCTTGAATACAACTGAATTTCTTTCTTTTTGTAAGAACGTCTAGCTCCTTGTCTGAAGATAAAGCGTCTAGTCTTGTTCGTTCCAATGTACATAATGTTTGGAAATTGTGAACATTCGTGAGACATCAAAGAACGAAGGAATCTATTTTCTGATGTGAAAAAGCACTAAAGTGCAATCTAAAGTAAATCAAGTCCAACTGGAACGGAAGCCGAACCTACATTGCCCCGAGAGAATTTCCCAGCACAGGTTAATTGCTGCCCGGCCCCTGCTGGCCCCAGTTAATCCCGCCTCTCTCGAGTCCAGCTGTGTATTTATGCTTGCCGAAATGATGTTACCTGCTGTGTTTGTTTATACGCGGCAAAGTTCCGAAAACTGGCTCACAGCCCTCGTCTTTGCTGATATAAATGGAAACGCGATGGGTGGTAGGGATGGGCCTACTGCGAAACCTTCATCAGTTCGGCTGTGTTCAACTGATATCAAAACTTGAAAGATGACTTCTTTTATAATAAACTAGAATTTGTTATTTTCAAATTTTACCCATCTCCAACTTTTAAAATAATTGAAAGTGTAATAAATGGATAAAATACTTCCAGTGTATCTTAAAAACACAATCAAGTATAAGAATATAAATTATGAAATCTTGAGTTCGAGTTCTGTTACTTCTTGACCAGAGGCAGAGGCGGTATTATAAGGCGGTGCAGCAGCTCAGGAAGAATCTCAAAATTTGTAGAAGACTTGCTGTGCATAGCAAATACTTTAAAGAGAAAATGGGTTCTCCAAACCCCATATCTAAACCATTGCTAATGTTAAGTTTTAAAAGTTGTAAAATTTTAATGTTAACCGTCACTTCTTGAGTTTTATACTTTTTCTAAAACCAACACAATACATACAATGGTTAACAAACTAGCTGCATTGGACCTGTACATACAAGATATATTTACACGTTTGGAATTTTAAAATAACTGGTCTCTCATCCTGTATTAAAATGCAACTGTTTCTGTGATTGCTGAGACCTGCTGATGGCTTTTTATAAAGTTATCTTATGTTAGTTTTGTTGCACCAAAATATATCGTTTTCAACATCTAGCGAGTTTTCTTTCGATTTACACCATCGCAGTTTCCTAGCAGCCTCACCTAAAGTCTATGGAGTGGTGACATCTTTACAGCTTTACAGCTGAATAAGTAATATTTGATAAAAGAAGTAATATTTAAAGAAATAATAGAAACTGAATCGTTTTAAAACGATAAAACGAAGATTATAGCCTTAATAGTTAATTCGCCACATATCAAGTCATTATAATTTCATTAGTGTTTCTTCCGCTGTTTGTCAGCGTCATTAAAACGCAATGTTGTTTGGTGATAAACGAAAGTGAATATTTTTTAGAACGCCATCATTTGCTTAGTGATTGAATGTAGAAATCAGGGACATAATGTATTAGTTTTGAACATATTTCCTGGTTTATTTCCTGATCTGACTATTATATATCTCATTAACTGAGGCCACGCGCGCAGCGTACATTTCTTGAGTTAGGACTAACCGCCCACTGGGACACTAAATTACAGAATAAAACGTATTGTTGTGTACTCTAGTCATCTCTAGTCATTGAAAACTCGTTTGAAAAGAAACTCAAGTTCAAAATTATGAGAATATAATTTACTTGTTTGTATCTGTTTGATCTACAATTGTTTGCCCTGCTTATAGGTAATGGCGGCAACTGTTTGATGTACTGAAGGTGTCAAATGGAATGCGGTTTCTGACTTCCATTGATAACGATAACGCCTACGGTTCTAGCTGCGCACTGCCCTTTTTGTGTAAAAATTGGCAACAAAAACAAAATCTTACTTTGTTGCTTACTGTTTAAACTGTAGCAAAGTGTAACTGAGATATATTAATGCTATGATCACAAATAAATGTAGTGATTCGGAGTTCTTAGTACGACTAACGCCTGATAGAGTCGTATGGCAGAAGAGAGCGCATATGCTTGCCACATTTTGGGCGAAAAAAGTCTAACTTTGCAATTTGCTAGCTGTGGAACAGTCAGAGCTCTGATGGACAATTAAACGGTCTTTTCTGCTCAATCGTCTGAACTTTTGCACTCCGTCTGTTTACAACAATTTACAATTACAATACCGGGTACAATACAAACACAATAATTATCCAATGTATTGTACTGTACCTTGATCGCTACTGTTCTCCGATAATACCTCACACTCGCTCAATCTCGAAGGCGACAGTTCAAGATCTTGGTGCTGAAGAGGAAAATGTTGAAGGATTCCTCCTCGTGGTCTCGGGGATGTGTCTCGACAGATGGCAGTCTCGTTGGGATGAGAGCATGATATGTTTGTAAGGGGTGGAAGGTGATCACAGACTGACTGGGAGTACGGCTGTATGCTGCTGTCTTGAACTCCACACTGGGGATAACTTGGTATGTTGCAGCTAAACCGCGGTTTAAAGTCAGTTACAAACGAATTGAAGTTTGAATACGAAACTGGCGGATAGTTCATCATATTTGCTGGATATAAATCATACATTGCTCTTGCAGTTTCCTAAGCTGTGTCCTCTCTTCCTATCTGATCGGCAATCCAACTTTTGACTGGCAATTTCTTTGTCGGCTCGTCTTTATATAAGCGTCCCATACCGTGGATCTGTCAAGTTGAAAAGTGATCCCCGCCACAAGACAGTGCCGCTCCTTTTGATCACCGCAACTGATAGGCTCACGTGTCCTTCAAACGAGCGGCAAATGAACGCGGAATGTTCCTTTTTGCACTCGATCGACGCTATTCGCCGGTTGGTCATTCAGGCGGTCAATTTCCACGTATCCTCGCCGTAACCTTTTCCTCTTGCCTTTCCTTTTGGAAGGAGCCACATTTTCCACAATTCTGACTTCACATTATTTTCCTCTCTGATTTGGCCCGGGGGTTTAGTGGAAGTTATAATGGGTCTTTAGTGAGTAAATGTGATAGTTTCTATCTATAAATGTCATAAATGCTACTTTTGTGTACACAAGAATCGATTAAATCGCTCGGGCACTTCTTTTGAGTTTTCACACTTGTCAGAAGGTATCACGATCCGTTAAAATGCTCCGAGACCCGGAGCACTTGAACTTTTCGACAGAAGATCAAAACGTTTAAGCAAATGCGTACACTTGGGTGCAATGGAAAATTTCACTCAGCGAGTTGTAGCAATAATTTGTTACAATCGGGTGTGATAGTTACAAACCACAGAGTCGGTAAGGCTACGAGTCAAAAACGTACAGGAATTGTCAAAAGGCACCGCGAATTATTTACCAACAGAACGGATGTTTGCAGAGAGATTTTTTTACAAAAAATTGACATTTAAAATATTTGTAGATAAACAAGAATGTGAAAATCTAGAAAGAGTTCGTTCACAAAGAATACAGACAAAAGGGCTGGAAGACTAACAAACAAGTCGTATTTTCAAGAATTTTCAAGTAGCTGTTTCATAAACCGGATGTTGTTGAAAAAGATACACTTGAGAAACAGTGATAGCTCGTTAATTGTCTTATAAAGAACCTCGAAGAAGTACCATGCCCGCGATTACCCTGCGAGCAGAGATCTCTCATTTCCCCACATTATCTCCTCGTTGTGGGGATATGAGAGATCTCTGCTGGCAGGGTAGCCCGCGTTTCTAAACAGTATTAAATGCTGAGCTCAAACGAAATATTTCCGATCGTTGCTGACCTCTCTTGAGATTAGACGTGCAATGAGTAACAGTAACACTAACAGTAAGAAAATGAATACTTAATTACAACAACCATTTATACACGAATCTTCTTGGTAAACCAATAAACTTTAGCCGAAAATTCCATCTTAAAACTAGTAAAAGCTAATTCCTTTGGTGTACGACATTTTCGACCCTTTCCTGTGTTAAACCCGTCGAGACATCTCGGCATTATGATGACAAATTTCCTTCCAAAAGTTTCAACAATGTCACTGCGGTTTCTTTTCATTAGAATCCTACTTGAATCAAATCTGGAATTGATAATTATCGTCGTTAAGGTACCGCCGTCCGAGTATGTGTTCCTGAATTCTGAACAGTACGAAACGCATCAATCGCTCGTCGTGTGACCTTTCAATGGTGTTGATTTGTAAGAGTTGTTCTCTTAAATGACATTCTCCTGATATACCGAAGAACAAAACCTATTTTAAAATAAATATTACCAAGCAACATATTTCTGATTTTTGTAGATCTAAGCTTGTGATTTATATTAAAGCTTGATTTTCTTAAAAACAATAACAAAATCGGGAACAAAGTAAACGTTTTAAAAATTCCAAGCATTCAGTTCGGCAAACTCTTTCATGTCTCTCCTTATGCTTATCAGCAAATATTCTAAGCTTTTTCGTAAATCTTCGTTGCTGACTGAGCTGAGATAAACTTTTAATACTAATTATTATAATTTTCAGCATTGTCTGTACATAATACATAGATAAATATATCTTTCTTTACAAGCATGACAAAATTATACTCAAATATTTGTGTCAGAGTTGTTGACCTGTTATTACGTGACATGGTTCCATCTCGAAAACAATAACAGTAAAAAAACAAAACAAACAATTACTGATAGTGATCCCTTTGTTGAATTGTAAAGACGGGGCTACGGACAAACTAGTGACAAGGAGATTTCATGCTAGTCGGTACGTGCCCGCTACTACAACTATTTCAGGAAAGTGATGGGATTGATCAACTTAAAGTTGATATGTTATGTTTTTTTAAAACTAGCTACCAGAGTTTATTTCAGGAAAGGTCGATAATGTGCAAAATACTTTTATCACGTTTTGAACGTCACCTGAAATCTTGATGTAAGCACTTTTTAAATACCAGAAATGGAAAGAGCAGGTCGAAGTAGGTACATAGCAAAACTGTGGGTGTTATATCTCAAAAAATGTGACGCTGGCGATGTTTTTAAAGTCTCAAACTTTTTGTATTGTATTTTGTATTTTATTATTTCATCTCTTCCTCTTACAATATATAAGTATAGTGATTTACAGGTCAGGATTATTCATATTGAAGAAGGAAAGAGATAGGGCACTATATATAGTAAGCTAATGAAGTACCCTTTATTTATTAATATAAATTAGTATATATTACTATATAGTTCAAACACTCGCTCACGATTGACCGTCAACTCTCGCGCGATCTCGTCGACACTCGTGCACTCTCAATTGCAAGTTTGAACAATTGTTCAAATGTTTAATGATAGTTGATGAAAGTTTGACCAGTTCACGATGATAGTTGAGCGACTGAACTCCCATGAAGTTCTCAAAGAGTAATGTTTGTTTTTTCATTGCTTGTGACATCCTAACACTGCAAACCACTTGCATGTTTTTCTTTCAATATGTATTTTTAAAGAGGCTTATACACTACATTCATTATACTAGTAACTTTATAACACCACTACACAGATTAACAAAGCGGATGGCAGACCTATTGTTTAAGGTTTGTAGAATCAACCAAAACCCCGAGAAGACAAGAAAATAGATACCCATAGAAAGTCTTGATTTCAATTACAATTATGTTCAATATTCTAAAATAAACTCACAGTGCATACTAAAAAAAGTCAGAAATTATAGCTTTAGTAAACATTCCAAGAACGTGCAAATGCAAAATTTATAATCCTGATAAAATGAAAACGCTCGAACATTTTATTAATAATTTCAAAAACATTCCCGGATGTGTCTGTTGAGTTTTCATAGTGACTGGTAACCGATGTTAACATTAAGGAAAGGGTTTTCGTGGTTTTGTTGTAAATACTTTGAGATAAAAAGAGGAAAGGATTTGAAAAGTGTCAAAAGGTATAAAAACGCAACACAGTTGAGCACGACAACGGAAAATGATATGATCATTAATTTTGATGACACAAACGCACGTAAATGCACTCTGGCATACCTGGAAATCCAGGACCACAGTTAATATTGAAGTTAGAAAAAAAGGTAACGTGGAATTGGAATGATGGGGATGTACATCGACGATTCATGTCACGTACAAAGATTTAATGTTAAAGTGTTTCCCGTATTTGCAATTACAGGGCTGTGGCACGGTTGAATTTATACAAATGTGAATTTGGTGCGATGCATACATCGCAACCGTGCCAGAGACCGCGCCAAATTCAATTGAGTTCGGTGCGATGAAAGCACGATGTATAAACTACAATCTTGGCCATAAAGGTTGGGACGATAAGGAAAACTTATAACGCCCCCTCCCCCAAATCAATGTTGGATGAGAAATATCAGTGAAATCGCACAGAATGAACAAAATACCGGTGGCAAAAGCACCCAACATTGAATTGGGGGGCAGGGGGTAGAAACCTGTAGTTTCTCACCGGCTTTAACATTTTTTTTAGAGCAAAACACTTTGAAAAATGATATTTTGGTGACGGAAACCAGATTTATAACATCGTCACAATACTCCTTTTGGCCATGATTGTAGGCCTAAATTCCTAAATAAACGTACCTCTCGGAAGCTGTCCACCAATGTACTCAGGATAGTCATTTAAAGCTTTCTCCAACAATTTCATTTTCTTCTTTCTAACGTCGTCTTCTCCTTCCCCCTCATCACATAGACCAGAGGACACAAACTTGTCCAGTGTCCGCCAGTAGTCGGGCTTCAAGGCGCTCAGGATCGAGTCGACACTGATAGCAATGGGATCAGGGAGCTCCTTTGACCCTGGTCAACAGTTTCTATATGTCAATGGTTTTGATTACCGTTCAAGTCCCGAGTTAACCTTCCCCAGTAAATAATCTCAGGTGCAAACGCACCTACAAGAATAACCAACTGTACTTATATGATTATCTAATATATATTTTAAATTCAACCGGTGAAATGTCCAGTTTTTGCCGTACATCTAGCTACTTCGAGATATTTACGAACATGTTACTTTTACTTTGGGTGACAGATCATTCTCAGGTGCTGCCTCAACCTTATGGAATATTCTACCCAAGAACCTCAGAACGACTGCATCATTAGTTGACAATTTCAAAAAAACTGTTAAAAGCATTTTTATTCAAGGGCGCCTTTAATTAGTTTTCTGCCGATACACGGGACACATTTACGTGATGCTTGATCTCTCTACAAATAAGAAAGATTTATAAAGAAGAACACAATAAAAGTGTTGGGAGAAGATAGCCGGGGCCGAGTTTTTCCCTGCTTTTTGAGTGTCGTCCAGACATACTGGCGGCATTGTATATAATTGTTTTAGAAAACATGTATTTGAAAACAAGTGTTTAGATAACAGGAAGCGTGTGAGAGAATGTGGAACGTTAGACAATGAGAGCGCGCGTTATAGAGATCATTTCGCTTGACTGTCAAAGATTGATCAGAACAAAATGCTTGCGTCAGCGAGTCACGCGTCAATTCTCATCTCTGATTGGTTACCAGTAGTCAACTCTCAAATTGTATTGGTCAAGAAGCTGCTTTGACAATGCAATGACAATGAGCTTTTGACAGTGAAGCGAAATCGTCTCTATGTGATGAAGGACGTCAAAGCGCCGCGTTTAGCTGTTATAGATAAGAACTGAAACGACAGACAAGACCTTCTTGCAAGGGTTGAAACAACAAAATAATGGTCTAGACCGCAGTGTTGTACAACAACATTATTTATCAATGTAGAAGAAAAGAACAGCAGAACAAAAGGTAAGATTAAAACCAATATATACAAATGGGCAGGATATTCAGATTGAAGGCACTTTTCTTTCAAACACAGTACACTTTAGATTAGAAGCTTTCCATCTTCTGATATGCCGCATACTACCAGACGAAGCAAATTCTCCTGCTAAAGTTTGCCATAAAAGAAAACAAGCCTTTCACATATTAATTTTAGTCTAAAGAACTTATGAAACAGAAATTAAAACGGAAAATCTGTCTAGTTCTCCGAGTTTTTGATATTTTAATAGAACGTGCCTTTAAACGAGAAACTGCATTTTCTGGGGAGAGGCATGACCCAGACCGACCCCAAGAACTCTTCACTCCTTTGCTGATTGTCGGTTTTGGTTCTTCGCAGCTCCTACAGATTACGAATGTGATACACTAAGAGCGTAGAATCAAAGGCACTTGGTATAATAGTGTTCGTGGACTTTACACAGTTCTGCGCTTTTAAACTGATGGGTCAGTTAAACAATATAGTACGTAAAATAACGCAATGTTTGTATTTATTCAAAATCGCATGTGATACAAACCCTTATGTCTTATAGTGCATTAGACTGTCATTATTTTGCGTGTCTCGAAAGACATTACAAGCTTAACTTTAGCCATTTTGTTTGTAGCATTTGGGCAAAGCAATAAGGCTGCATCTCGCCTGCTGGGTTTATCTCAGTGTTGGCTATAACATTTATTAGTTGCTAATCATATCAAGATAACACGGAACCTCCAGGTTATCTCTTCCAAACAGAGAAACGTACTAAGTCAGCCAAGTGAACACAATTAAATTTGCTAGACATATAATATACTTCAATTCATTTATTTATTTTGTTTTAATTTATTACAGCAATGGTTATGGCAATGGTCATTTTGAGAGGCCGATAATTGATTTTTTA
>JANVCH010137837.1:0-12890 GCA_025505405.1 Epizoanthus rinbou | reverse complement strand
CTACTGGAGGAGGAGGAGGACAGGGAAGGGGAAGGGACATATTGGGGATTACGAGAGAAAGAGAATGACTAGGAAGGGAAAGGGACATATTCAGCACTACAGGAGGAGGAGGAGGACAGGGAAGGGGAAGGGACATATTGGGGAATACGACAGAGAGAGAATGACTAGAAAGGAAAATGGACATATTCAGAACTAGAGGAGGAGGACAGGGAAGGGGAAGGGACATATTGGGGATTACGAGAGAAAGAGAATGACTAGTGAGGGAAATGGACATATTGAGCACTAGTGCAGGAGGAGGATGAAAGGGAAGGGAAAGGGACATATTGGGGATTACGAGAGAAAGAGAAAGCCTAGGAAGGGAAAGGGACATATTCAGCACTACAGGAGGAGGAGGATGACAGGGAAGGGGAAGGGACATATTGGGGAAAACGAGAGAGAGAGAATGACTAGAAAGGAAAAAAGACATATTCAGCACTACAGGAGAAGGACAAGGAAGGGGAAGAGACATATTGGGGATTACGAGAGAAAGCGAATGACTAGTAAGGGAAATGGACATATTGAGCACTAGTGCAGGAGGAGGATGAAAGGGAAGCGAAAGGGACAAATTGGGGATTACGAGAGAAAGAGAATGACTACTAAGGGAAATGGACATATTGAGCACTACTGCAGGAGTAGGAGGAAAGGGAGGGGAACGGGACATATTGGGGATTACGAGAATAAGAGAATGACTAGGAAGGGAAAAGGACATATTGGGAACTAGTGGAGGAGGAGGAGGACAGGGAAGGGGAAGGGACATATTGGGGATTACGATAGAGAGAGAATGACTAGGAAGGAAAAATGACATATTGGGGATTACGATAGAAAGAGAATGACTAGGAATGGAAAGGGACATATTGGGCACTACTGGAGGAGGAGGAGGAAATGGAAGGGGAAGGGACATTTTGGGTATTACGAGAGATAGAGAATGACTAGGAAGGGAAAGGGACATATTGGGCACTACTGGAGGAGGAGGAGGAAATGGAAGAGGAAGGGTCATTTTGGGTATTACGAGAGATAGAGAATGACTAGGAAGGGAAAGGAACATATTGGGCACTACTGGAGGAGGAGGAGGAAAGGGAAGGGGAAGGGACATATTGGGGAATACGAGAGAAAGAGATTAACTAGGAAGGGAAAGGGACATATTGGGCGCTACTGAAGGAGGAGGAGGACAGGTAAGGGGAAGGGACATATTGGGGATTACGAGAGAAAAAGAATGACTAGGAAGGGAAAGGGACATATTGGCGATTACGATATAAAGAAAATAAATAGGAAGGAAAAGGGACATATTCAGCACTACAGGAGGAGGAGGACAGGGAAGGGGAAGGGACATATTGGGCATTACGAGAGAGAGAATAACTAGGAAGGGAAAGGGACATATTGGGAACTACTGGAGGAGGAGGAGGACATGTAAGGGGAAGGGACATATTAGGGGATTACGAGAAAAAGAGAATCAACAGGAAGGGAAAGGGACATATTGTGCACTACTGGAGGAGGAGGAAGTGAACCTGGATGGGGTAAGTTGATATTGGGACCACGAGCGATAACGAATGTCTAGGAAGGGGAACAGAAATATTGGGTACTACTGGAGGAGGAGGAGGACAGGCAAGGGGAAGGGACCTATTGGGGATTACGAGAGAAAGAGAATGACTAGGAAGGGAAAGGGCCATATTGGGCACTACTGGAGGAGGAGGAGGACAGGCAAGGGGAAGGGACATATTGGGCATTACGAAAGGAAGAGAATGACTAGGAAGGGAAAGCGGCACATTGGGCACTACTGGAGGAGGAGGAGGACAGGGAAGAGAAAGGGACATATTGGGGATTACGAGACAAAGAGAATGACTAGGAAGTGAAAGGGGCATCTTGGGCACTACTGGAGGAGGAGGAGGACAGGGAAGGGAAAGGGACATATTGGGGATTACGAGAGAAAGAGAATGACTAGGAAGTGAAAGGGGCATATTGGGCACTACTGGAGGAGGAGGAGGACAGGGAAGGGGAAGGGACATATTGGGGATTACGAGAGAAAGAGAATGACTATGAAGTGAAAGGGGCATATTGGGCACTACTGGAGGAGGAGGAGGACAGGGAATGGGAAGGGAGATATTGGGGATTACGAGAGAAAGAGAATGACTAGGAAGGGAAAGGGGCATATTGGGCACTACTGGACGAGGAGGAGGACAGGGAAGGGGAAGGGACATATTGGGGATTACGAGAGAAAGAGAATGACTATGAAGTGAAAGGGCATATTGGGCACTACTGGAGGAGGAGGAGGACAGGGAAGGGGAAGGGACATATTGGGGATTACGAGAAAAAGAGAATGACAAGGAAGGAAAAGGTACATATTCAGCAATACTGGAGGAGGAGGAGGATAGTGGAGGGGAATTAACATATTCGGGATTACGAGAGAAAGAGAATGACTAGGAAGGAAAAGGGACATATTCAGCACTACAGGATAAGGAGGACAGGGAATGGGAAGGAACACATTGGGGATTACGAGAGAAAGAGAATGACTAGGAAGGAAAAGGGACATATTCAGCACTACTAGAGAAGGAGGAGGAACAGGGAAGGGGAAGGGACATATTTGGGATTAACAGAGAAAGAGAATGACTAGGAAGGAAAAGAGACATATTCAGCACTACGGGAGGAGGAGGACAGGGAATGGGAAGGGACATATTGGGGATTACGAGAGAAAGAGAATGACTAGGAAGAAAAAGGGACATATTCAGCATTACTGGAGGAGGAGGAGGACATGGAAGGGGAAGGGACATATTGGGGATTACGAGAGAAGGAGAATGACTAGGAAGGGAAAGTGACATATTGGGCACTACTGGAGGAGGAGGGAGACAGGGAAAGGGAAGGGACATATTGGGGATTACGAGAGAAAGAGAATGACTAGGAAGGAGAAGGGACATATTCAGCACTACAGGAGGAGGAGGATAGTGAAGGGGAAGGGACATATTGGGGATTACGAGAGAGAGAGCGAATGATTTGACAGGAAAAGAGACATATTCAGCACTACAGGAGGAGGACAGGGAAGGGGAAGGGACACATTGGGGAATACGAGAGAGAGAGAATGACTTGAAAGGAAAAGGGACATATTCAGCACTACAGATGGAGGACAGGGAATGGGAAGGGACATATTGGGGATTACGAGAGAGAGAGAAGGATTAGAAAGGAAAAGGGACATATTCAGCACTACAGGGGAGAAGGAGGACAGGGAAGGGGAATTGACATATTGAGATAACGAGAGAGAGAGAATGACTAGGAAGGGAAACGTATATATTAGGCACTACTGGAGGAGGAGGAGGAAAGGGAAGGGGAAGGGACATATTGGGGATAAAGATAGAAAGAGAATGACTAGCAAGGGAAACGGACATATTGGGGATTAAGATAGAAAGAGAATGACTAGAAAGGGAACTGGACATATTGGGGATTACGAGAGAAAGAGAATAACTAGGAAGGGAAAGGGACATATTTGGTACTACTGGAGGAGGAGGATGACAGGTAAGGGAAAGGGACCTATTGGCGATTACGATAGAAAGAGAATGACTAGGAAGGGAAAGGGACATATTGGGTACTACTGGAGGAAGAGGAGGACAGGGAAGAGGAAGGAACATATTGTGGATTACGAGAGAAAGAGAATGATTAGGAAGGGAAAGGGACATCTTGGGCACTGCTGGAGGAGGAGGAGGAGGACATGGAAGGGGAAGGGATATTTTGGGGAATACCAGAGAAAGAGAATGACTAGGAAGGGAAATGGACATACTGGGTACTGCTGGAGGAAGAGGATGAGAGGGAAGGGAAAGGGACATATTGGGGAAAACGAGAGAAAGTGAATGACTAGGAAGGGAAAGGGACATATTGGGCACTACTGTAGGAGGAGGATGAAAGGGAAGGGAAAGGGACATATTGGGGATTGCGAGAGAAAGAAAATGACTAGGAAGGGAAAGGGTCATCTTGGGCACTACTGGAGGAGGAGAAGGAGAGGGAACGGGAAGGGACATATTGGGGAATACGAGAGAAAGAGAATGACTAGGAATGAAAAGCGACATATTCAGCACTACAGGAGGAGGAGGACCGGGAAGGGGAAGGGACATATTGGGGATTACGAGAGAAACAGAATGACTAGGAAGTTAAAGGGACATATTGGGCACTACTGGAGGAGGAGGAGGAAAGGGAAGGGGAAGGGACATATTGGGGAATACGAGAGAAAGAGAATGACTAGGAAGGGAAAGGGACATTTTGGGCACTACTGGAGGAGGAGGAGGACAGGGAAGGGGAAGGGACATATTGGGGATTACGAGAGAAAGAGAATGACTAGGAAGGAAAAGGGACATATTCAGCACTACAGGAGGAGGAGGACATGGAAGGGGAAGGGATATATTGGGGATTACGAGAGAGAGAGAATGACTTGAAAGGAAAAGGGACATATTCAGAACTACAGGAGGAAGACAGGGAAGGGGAAGAGACATATTGATTATTACGAGAGAGAGAGAGAATAATCAGAGAGGGAAAGGTACATATTGGGCACTGCTGGAGGAGGAGGAGGAAAGAGAAGGGGAAGGGACATATTGGGGATAAAGATAGAAAGAGAATGACTATGAAGGGAAAGAGACATATTGGGGATTACGAGAGAAAGAGAATAACTAGGAAGGGAAAGTGACATATTGGGCACTCCTGGAGGAGGAGGTGGCAGGCAAGGGGTAGGACATATTGGGGATTACGAGAGAGAAATAATGGCTAGGAAGGGAAAGGGTCGTATTCAGCACTACTGGAGGAGGAGGAGGACAGGGAAAAGTAAGGGACATATTGGGGATTACGAGAGAGAGAGAATGATTAGAAAGGGAAAGGGACATAATGGGTACTACTGGAGGAGGAGGTGGCAGGCAAGGGGTAGGGACATATTGGGGATTAGGATAGAAAGAGAATGACTAGGAAGGGAAAGGGACATATTTGGTACTACTGGAGGAGGAGGATGACAGGGAAGGGGAAGGGACATATTGGGGAATACGAGAGAGAGTGAATGACCAGGAACGGAAAGGGACATAATGGGTACTACTGGAGGAGGAGGAGGACAGGAAAGGGGAAGGCACATTTTGTGGATAACGAGAGAAAGAGAATGACTAGGAAGGAAAAGGGACATATTCAGCACTTCTGGAGGAGGAGGAGGGCAGGGAAGGGGAAGGGACATATTGAGGACTACGAGAAAGAGAGAATGACTAGGAAGGGAAAGGGACATATTCAGCACTACTGGAGGAGGAGGAGGAGGACATGGAAGGGGAAGGGAAATATTGGGGACTACCAGAGAAAGAGAATGATTAAGAAGGAAAAGGGACATATTCAGCACTACTGGAGGAGGAGGAGGACAGGGAAGGGGAATTGACATATTGGAGATTACGAGAAAAAGAGAATGACTAGGAAGGAAGAGGGACATATTCAGCACTACTAGAGGAGGAGGAGGACAGGGAAAGGGCAGGGACATATTCGGGATTACGAGAGAAAGAGAATTGCTAGGAAGGAAAAGGGACATATTCAGCACTACTTGAGGAGGAGGACAGGGAATGGGAAGGGACATATTGGGGATTACGAGAGAAAGAGAATGACTAGGAAGGGAAAGTTACATATTCAGCACTACTGGAGGAGGACAGGGAAGTGGAAGGGACATATTGGGGACCACGAGAGAAAGAGAGTGACTAGGAAGGAAAAGGGACATATTGGGCACTATTGAAGGATGATGAGAACATGGAAGGGGAAGGGAAATATTGGGGATTACGAGAGAAAGAGAATGACTAGGAAGGGAAATGGACATATTGGGTACTGCTAGAGGAAGAAGATGAGAGGGAAGGGGAAGGGACATATTGGAGAATAATGGAGAAGTAGGATGCCAGGGAAGGGAAAGGGACATATTGGGGATTACGAGAGAAAGAGAATGACTAGGAAGGGAAAGGGACATATTGGACACTAATGTAGGAGGAGGATGACAGGGAAGGGAAAGGGACATATTGGGGATTGAGAGTGAAAGAGAATGACTGGGAATCGAAAGGGACATATTGGGCACAAGTGGAAGAGGAGGAGGACATGGAAGGGGAAGGGACGTTTTGGTGATTACGAGAGAAAGAGAATGATTAGGAAGGGAAAGGGACATATTGGGCTCTACTGGAGGAGGAGGAGGACAGGGAAGGGGAAGGGAGAAATTGGGGATTACTAGAGAAAGAGAATGACTGGGAAGGAAAAGGGCATATTCAGCACTACTGGAGGAGGAGGAGGACAGGGAAGAGGAAGCCACATATTGGGGATTACGAGAGAAAGAGAATGACTAGGAAGGGAAAGGGACATATTCAGCACTAGGGGAGGAGGAGGACACGGAAGGGGAAGGGACATATTTGGGATGACGAGAGAGAGAGAATAACTGGGAAGGAAAAGGACATATTCAGCACTACTGGAGGAGGAGGAGGACAGGGAAGGGGAAGGGACATATTGGGGACTACCAGAGAAAGAGAATAACTAGGAAGGAAAAGGGACATATTCAGCACTACTGGAGGAGGAGGAGGACAGGGAAGGGGAAATTACATATTGGGGATTACGAGAGAAAGAGAATGATTAGGAAGGAAAAGGGACATATTCAGCACTACTAGAGGATGAGGCCGACAGGGAAGGGGCAGGGACATATTCGGGATTACGAGAGACAGAAAATGACTAGGATGGAAAAGGGACAAATTCAGCAATATTGGAGGAGGAGGACAGGGAATGGGAAGAGATATATTGGGGATTACGAGAGGAAGAGAATGACAAGGAAGGAAAAATGACATATTCAGCACTACTGGAGGAGGAGGAGGAGGACAGGGAAGGGGAAGGGACATATTGGCGACTACGAGAGAAAGAGAGTGACTAGGAATTTAAAAGGGACATATTCAGCACTACTGGAGGAGGAGGAGGACAGGGAAGGGGAAGGGACATATTGGCGACTACGAGAGAAAGAGAGTGACTAGGAAGGAAAAGGGACAGATTCAGCACTACTGGTGGAGGAGGAGGACAGGGAAGGGGAAGAGACAAATTTGGGATTACGAGAGAAAGAAAATGACTAGGAAGTTAAAAGGGACATATTCAGCACTACTGGAGGAGGAGGAGGACAAGGAAGGGGAAGGGACATTTTGGGGATTACCAGAGAAAAGGAATGACTAGGAAGGGGAAGGGATATATTCTAGATTACGATAGAAAGAGAATGACTAGGATGGAAAAGGGACATATTCAGCACTACAGGAGGATGAGGAGGATAGGGATGGGGAAGTGACATATTGGGGTTAAGAGAGAAAGAGAATGACTAGGAAGGGAAAGAGACATACTCAGCACTACTGGAGAAGGAGGAGGACATGGAAGGGGAAGGGACATTTTGTGGATTGCGAGAGAAAGAGAATGACTAGGAAGGAAAAGGGACATATTCAGAACTACTGGAAGTGCAGGAGGAAAGGGAAGGGGAAGGGACATATTGGGGATTGCGAGAGAAAGAGAATGATTAGGAAGGGAAAGGGACATATTGGGATCTACTGGAGGAGGAGGAGGACAGGGAAGGGGAAGGGAGAAATTGGGGATTACGAGAGAAAGAGAATGACTCGGAAGGTAAAGGGACATATTCAGCACTACTGGTGGAGGAGGAGGACAGGGAAGGGGAAGGGAAATATTGGGGATTACGAGAGAAAGAGAATGACTAGTAAGGGAAAGGGACATATTGGGCACTACTGGAGGAGGAGGAAGAAAGGGAAAGGGAAGGGACATATTGGGAATTACGAGAGAAAGACAATGACTAGGCTGGGAAAGGGACATATTGAGCTCTACTGGAGGAGGAGGACGACAGGGAAGGGGAAGGGACATATTGGGGATTACGAGAGAAAAAGAATGACTCGGAAGGGAAAGGGACATATTCAGGACTACTTGAGGAGGAGGAGGACAGGGAAGGAGAAGGGACATATTGGGGATTACGAGAGAAAGAGAATGACTAGTAAGGGAATGAGACATATAGGGCACTACTGGAGGAGGAGGAGGAAAGGGAAGGGGAAGCCACATATTGGGGATTACGAGAGAAAGACAATGACTAGGAAGGGAAAGGGACGTATTGGGCTCTACTGGATGAGGAAGAGGACAGGGAAGGGGAAGGGACATATTGGGGATTACGAGAGAAAGAGAATGACTCTTAAGGGAAAGGGACATATTGGGCACTACTGAAGGAGGACGAGGACAGCGAAGGGGAAGGGACATATTGCGGATTACGAGAGAAAAAGAATGACAAGAAAGGAAAAGGGACATATTCAGCACTACAGCAGGTGGAGGAGGATAGGGAAGGGGAAGGGACATATTGGGGTTAAGAGAGAAAGACAATGACTAGGAAGGGAAAGAGACATACTCAGCACTACTGGAGAAGGAGGAGGACATGGAAGGGGAAGGGACATTTTGTGGATTGCGAGGGAAAGAGAATGACTAGGAAGGAAAAGGGACAAATTGGGCTCTACTGGAGGAGGAGGAGGACAGGGAAGGGGATGGGACATATTGGGGATTACAATAGAAAGAGAATGACTAGCATGGAAAAGGGACATATTCAGCACTACGGGAGCAGGAGGAGGAAAGGGAAGGGGAAGGGACATATTGGGGATTACGATAGAAAGAGTATGACTAGGAAGGAAAAGGGACATACTAAACACTACAGGAGGAGTAGGAAGACAGGGAAGGGGAAAGGACGTATTAGGGTTTACGAGAGAGAGAGAATGACTAGGAAGGGAAAGGGACATATTGGGCACTACTGGAGGAGGAGGAGGAAAGGCAAGGGGAAGGGACATATTGGGGATTACGAGAGAAAGAGAATGACTAGGAAGTTAAAGGGACATATTGGGCAATACTGGAGGAGGAGGAGGAGGAGGACAGCCAAGGGGAAGGGACATATTGGGGATTACGAGAGAAAAAGAATGAAAAGGAAGGGAAAGGGACATATTGGGGATTACGATAGAAGGAGAATGACTAGGAAGGAAAATTGACATATTCAGCACCACGGGAGGAGGAGGAGGAGGACATTGAAGGGGAAGGGACATATTGCGAATTACGAGAGAAAGAGAATGACTAGGAAGGAAAAGGGACATATTCAGCACTACTGCAGGAGGAGGAGGAGGAAAGGGAAGGAGAAGGGACATATTGGGGATTACGATAGGAAGAGAATGACTAGGAAGGAAAAGGGACATATTCAGCACTACAGGAGGAGGAGGAGGACACGGAGGGGGAAGGGACATATTGGGTTTACGAGAGACAGAGAGTGACTAGGAAGGAAAAGGCACATATTGGGCAGTACTGGAGGAGGAGGACGACGGAAAGGTTAAGGGACATATTGGGGATTACGAGAGAAAAAGAATGACTAGGAAGGGAAAGGGACATATTTGGGATTACGATAGAAAGAGAATGACTAGGAAGGAAAAGGGACATATTCAGCACTACAGGAGGAGGAGGAGGTTAGGGACTGGGAAGGGACATATTGGGGATTACGAGAGAAAGAGAATGAATAGGAAGGGAAAGGCACATATTGGGCAGTACTGGAGGAGGAGGAGGACAGGGAAGGGGAAGGGACATATTGGGGATTAAGAGAGAAAGAAAATGATCGGGAAGGGAAAGGTACATATTGGGCATTACTGGAGGAGGAGGAGGACGAAAGGGAAGATGAAGGGACATATTGGGGATTACGAGAGAAAGAGAATGACTAGGAAGGCAAAGGGACATATTGGGCACAACTGGAGGAGGAGCAGGACAGGGAAGGGGAATGGACATATTTTGGAATACGAGAGACAAATAATGACTAGAAAGGGAAAGGAACATATTTGGGATTACGATAGAAAGAGAATGACTAGGCAGGAAAAGGGACATATTCAGCATTACAGGCGGAGGAGGAGGACTGGGAAGGGGAAGGGACATATTGGGAATTACGAGAGAGATAAAATGGATAGGAAGGGAAAGGGACATATTGGGCACTACTGGTGGAGGAGGAGGACCGGGAATGGGAAGGTTCATATTGGGGATTACGAGAGAAAGAGAATGACTAGGAAGGGAAAGGGACATATTGGGGATTACGATAGAAAGAGAATGACTAGGAAGGAAAAGGGACATATTGGGGATTACGATAGAAAGAGAATGACTAGGAAGGAAAACGGACATATTCAGCACTACAGGAGGAGGAGGAGGAAAGGGAAGGGGAAGGGACATATTGGGGATTACGATAAAAAGAGAATGACTAAGAAGAAAAAGCTACATATTCAGCACTACAGGAGCAGGAGGACAGGCAAGGGGAAGGGACATATTGGGGTTTACGAGAGATAGGGAGTGACTAGGAAGAGAAAGGGACATATTGGGCACTACTGGAGGAGGAGGAGGAAAGAGAAGAGGAAGGGACATATTAGGGATTACGAGAGAAAGAGAATGACTAGGAAGTTAAAGGGGCATATTGGGAACTACTGAAGGAGGAGGAGGACAGGGAAGGGGAAGGGACATATTGGGGATTACTAGAGAAAGAGAATGACTAGGAAGTTAAAGGGACGTATTGGGCACTACTGGAGGAGGAGGAGGACAGGGAAGGTGAAGGGACATATTGGGGATTACGAGAGAAAGAGAATGACTAGGAAGGGAAAGGGACATATTGGCGACTACTGGAGGAGGAGGAGGACAGGTAAGGGGCAGGGACATATTGGGGATTACGAGAGAAAAATAATGACTAGGAAGGGAAAGGGACGTATTCAGCACTACAGGAGGAGAAAAGGAAGGGGGAGGGACATATTGCGAATTACGAGAGAAAGAGAATGACTAGGAAGGAAAAGGGACATATTCAATAGTACAGGAGGAGGACAGGGAAGGGGAAGGTACATATTGGGGATTACGAGAGAAAGAGAATGACTAGGAAGGGAAAGGGACATATTGGGGATTACGATAGAAAGAGAATGACTAGGAAGGAAAAGGGACATATTGGGGATTACGATAGAAAGAGAATGACTAGGAAGGAAAACGGACATATTCAGCACTACAGGAGGAGGAGTAGGACAGTTAAGGGGAAGGGACATATTTGGGATTGCGAGAGAGATAGAATGACTAGAAAAGAATAGGGACATATTCAGCACTACTGGAGGAGGAGGAGGAAAGGGAAGGGGAAGGGACATATTGGGGATTACGAGAAAAAGATAATGACTAGGAAAGGAAAGGGACATATTCAGCACTAATGGAGGAGGAGGAGGACATGGAAGGGGAAGGGACATGTTGGGAATTACGAGAGAGAGAGAATGACTAGGAAGGGAAAGGGACATATTGGGCACTACTGGAGGAGGAGAAATACAGTTAAGGGAAAGGGACATATTGGGGATTACGAGAGAGAGAGAATGACTAGAAAGGAAAGGGACATATTCAACACTACAGGATGAGGACAGGGAAGTGGAAGGGACATATTAGGGATTACGAGAGAAAGAGAATGACTAGGAAGGGAAAGAGACATATTGGGCACTACTGGAGGAGGAGGAGGACAGGGAAAGGAAAGGGACATTTTGGGGATTAGGAGAGAAAGAAAATGACTAGGAAGGGAAAGGGACATATTGGGCACTACTGAAGCAGGAGGAGGACAGGGAAGGGGAAGGGGAAGGGACATATTGTGGAGTACGAGAGAAACAGAATGACAAGGAAGGGGAAGGGACATATTGGGCACTACTGGAGGAGGAGGAGGACAGGGAAGGGGAATGGATATATTGGGGATTAGGAGAGAAAGAGAATGACTAGGAAGGGAAAGGGACATATTGGGGACTACTGGAAGAGGAGGAGGACAGGGAAGGGGAAGGGACATCTTGGGGAGTACGAGAGAAAGAGAATGACATGGAAGGGGAAGGGACATATTGGGGATTAGGTGAGAAAGAATATGACTAGGAAGGGAAAGGGACATATTGGACACTACTGGAATAGGAGGAAGTGAACCTGGAAGGTGAAAGGAAATATTGGGTACCACGAGGTAGAACGAAGGGAAGGAGAAGGGATATACTGGGCTCTACTGGAGGAGTAGGAGGACAGGGAAGGGAAATAGAGATATTGGGCACCACTGGAGGAGGAGGAGGGCTGGAAAGGGGAATGGACATATTGGGCCCTACTGGAGGAGTAGGAGGACAGGGGAGGGGGATGAAGATATCGGTCCCTACTGGAGAAGTAGGAGGACAGGGAAATGGAATAGAGATATTGGGCACCACTGGAGGAGGAGGAGGGCTGGGAAGGGGAATGGAGATATCGGTCCCTACTGGAGGAGTAGGAGGGCTGGGAAGGGGAATAGAGATATTGGGCACCACTGGAGGAGTAGGAGGACAGGGAAGCGGAATGGAGATATTGGGCCCTACTGGAGGAGTAGGAGGGCTGGGAAGGGAAATATTGGGGAGTACGAGACTGAGAGAATGACTCGGATGGGGAAGTGGTTTATTGGGGACTACGTTATTTGGAGGAGGACTTTTAAGTTATTATTTTTAGCATGAAGTTGTAGTGCGCACTGGAGTCCGTGGATGGGGAGCATGAAGTTAGTAGGAGGAAGATTGGAAAACCGATTTTGAGGTCAGGAGAAGGAAAAGGAGTAGAACCGTTTAAACTTATATTATTAATTAAGTAGAAAGGAAGGCGAATTAGTAATAGGTTTTTTGTATTACGGGAGGAGAAAAAGGAGCGGGAAGTAGGATTCTGCTATAAAGTAAGGGGTGTCCGAGGTGTAGGAGAGTAATGGGTAGATGAATAGTCAAGCATGAAGGAGAAAGATGTCAAGGTGCAGGATTTAGATGACAACGAGAACGAGGACAGACATGAAAACCTGCTGAGGC
>JANVCH010137726.1:0-12891 GCA_025505405.1 Epizoanthus rinbou | reverse complement strand
GTTAAACACTTTAATGTATCTTAAACTCTGATATTGTGATCAAGAACACGAACACCTTTGTCCGATGTTGTGTTGTTATTGCTGAAATTTCGATAACTCGTTCCCGTTTCTTCGGCCTTTGTTCAGCATTAAAGACACTATTGGCAACAGGTATTCCAAACCAAAGTCCGCCATCTAAAAGTAGTAATAAAACGGAAAAACTAAAAGAAAACAGAAAAGTGGCTTTTGAGGGTTGAAGGGAAATTAAGATAAATAATTCATTTGATAGATCCATTTCAGAAAAAAATAAGAAAGAAATGAAAGACGGCTTTTATACCGGGAAATGTATGTCCTCAAAAGTTGGCTTTTTGAGAGCAAGTTTTAGAGTTTGATGAAAGTTGCTGGCTTTTTTTGACCGAAATGAAAGACAGACCTGGTACCAAAAATTGTGAGTACCTAACCCACCCTTGCATACAATCATCGAGTAATGAACGCATTCTCGGAGACCCAGGAGCAGATCGTCGGGAGGCTATTCAGTAATAAGCATAACTAGGCATTATAAATACAGCTCAAGTACACTTTCCACAGCCAAATATGATCGGAGAAAGGATCTCTATTAAAGAGAAGTTGTTACTGAAACGTATGGTTGTTTGACAGATTCCGCAAAATTCAACACTTTTTAAAATTTATAATTTGATTCCAAGAAAAACGGCAACTAGTAAGGACAGATTGAGAAGGACTATCTATTTTATAACTTCATTCAAATGATTTTTTTGTCTCGCAATGTCGTTCGGGAAATGTATAATATGATTTGTCATGCAACTTGTCTCCCCATGGTAGTTGACGATGCTCAACCGAAGTTGCATGAAACTATTGCATGGTGTAACAGCCCCTACAATGGTTGCTCGACTGAATGGGTGATAAAACTATCCAAATGTTTAATTTGATTTCTCCATCTAGGAATACATAATTCGGCGCTAATAATGCATTATGGAAATATTCAGGACTCAGAAACCAGTTGCTAAAACTCGATATGACAGCCTATCTTATTCTACAAGGCAGCAAACCCATTTTAAGCCCGGGTTCACAATAATTTCTGCAAGATCTCGCAACGGCGTTGTTGCATAAAATCTGCCCGATAGAACAGCGCCTTAAACAGACATCAACTTTTGAGCAACTAGGCCCAGCCGGTAATTTCGAATTAAGTTGTAATAAATAATACATTGCAGGAAGCGGAACTCATTTCTATTGCAGCAACTTGTCTCGCAACCACTTTTCCAATTGCAGGGGCGTTAGACGGTGCAATAATATCTGCAAGTCAGCCTATCTCGCAACGGTGTTGTTGCATGAAAACTGCCCCTATAGAACAGGGCCTAAACAGAGAGTCAAAGCGCCGCGGACACGGCGAACCCGAAAGGTAACCGCCTGCCTTTTGCCGTTGGTCTACCATTTGTGTTTAGTTGAAGCGTTACGTAAACGTGGTTCTCTCAACCGTCAAAACACACATCCTAGCGTAGAGAACGCGGGAGACGGCGAACAGGAAACGCGCCAAAATTCAGGTCATTGTTACCCCCGTGCAGTTCGCGGGAAAATTTGCGTAGTGCTTTTAAAAACTCTCTAATATTATATAATAACCAGTTATATTGCTTTTCACCATATGTATCAACATTTTAAGAAGTATACAGCAGCAATATATGGTCAGTCTCTTTTCTCTTCAGAGCTATTATACCCCGAACCTGAACCGTCAAAAAAACACATTATTTCACACTAAACTGTAGAATAGCTCGCCGCGTGTTACAAGTAGCAGACAGAAGAAATCGCGCATTTAAAGGTTGTTGAATGGTTCTTCAAAATTGTTGAGTGCTCGCACAATTTGGCCCTTGCTCGAATTGCTCGCAAAATTTTGGAGGGTGCTCGCTTGCTCGAATTCGCTGACTTTCGTAATTCAGTGCTCGCTTGCTCGTGCTCGCAAAAAATAATGCTGTGCTCGCATGCTCGCGAATACCATTCGTTACCCCTATTCAAAGTAACACACCTGTGAATATCTTTCTTATATTGACTGAAAAATGTCTTCATTTATTTTGGCTATTCCACTTCGGTGGTATGAATACACATAGAAAATCGACCAGGCAACCATCAGCCAAAATACATTTTAAATTTAACTTCTATGGGGATATTTCAAGCGGAAAGGTTTGTTTACGAATAGAAAGCTGGCAAACTGCGGTCCGAAGGTGTCAGCAATTTCATATTGTACGGTTCCTCATTTCCACGTGCACAAAGTGAAGAAAGTCGAGTACCAAATGACTGATTGGAACATTGCTAAATAACTCGCCGCACTGCTGTCATTTAAACCAAACACGTTTTCAACAAAGACACAAAACATAAACAACTCTTACCTCAACGTCGACCACAAATTTCGAAAACTTTCTTTGTTGCAATTTATGTCGACCAACACGAGGATATATTTGTCTTGGCCACAGTTTTGAAGCGCGTCTTCCACAGAACAGCCAACAATTTCAACTTCCTGCAACAGCTTCAAGTCCCGCAACTGTTTGATGATGCATTCGCGGTCGTCATTCCCAACCACAAGGATTTTACTCGAGTTATCCTTGGAAATAAAGTTATTAAATAATAAAGTTATTAAATAGGTCAGTGATGGAACATCTACAGAATTTCACGAATTCTTAATCAAACATTGACACGCAACATTACTGAAACATCCACCGATTATATCGAACAAAAAATACGCCAAGTCTTTATCAATAAATCTTACCGAAGCAGACAAATTCAGTTCTGGTGATTGCAGCTGCATATATTCTGAATTCATGTGTAAGTTCGGGACTTTCTGAAGTTGATTTTCATCGCTAGAAATAGCAAATTCCACATTGTTCGAGGCAGTTTCATTCTCATGGCCTGCACCGTTTTCTTGTTCTCCTAACTGCAGTTCTCGACACTCGTCTATTAGTGCACCGCCATTCGGACCCGAGAATTCATTGAACAACGTCCGTCGAATTGCTGAACTCATTTCAGTCAAATTAAAAACGACAAAGCCCTGAAGAAAGCTAAAATTCCACAACAGAGCGTTCTTCGAGTAGATTCTACAGCTGTTATTTGAATTTTGTAGGCGACTTCGTGAAAACTTTGGCCACAGTTTGGGTGAAATTCTTCAGATATCAAACAGTTTCTCTCGTGTTCATCTCCAAGAAGCAATTGAACTCCGAGCAACTCACGTGCGCTCCTATTCAAATTTGGCGCGCAACACTTTAAACATTTTTCTCCAGCCAATCAGAAGGCGTCTGCGTTGTGACGAAACGAGCGAAACAATTCTAATATAAACATATTCATGGGACCCGGGAACATGCCGGTACAATTGGCCGATAGCATTAAGTACTGAATTAACTTCACGCTGCAGGTTTTGAGAAGCTGCAATTGCCGGTGGGAAAACTTATGTACAGAGGAAGCCGTCTCATCTGACTGCTACAATCCCCACACTATAAAAACCCCTGGGCTTATATTTTAAAAGATCTAGATTTAGTTTGGAAGGGGAGAGGGGGGAGTTAGAAGATAGTCATACTGTCAGCAGCCAGTTGCTAGAGATGGCCTACTTGTGTTGTCTTTCGTATCGTTATTAGTCAATATATCAGTTCGGGATGATATGTACCTAATCTCTGTTTCCACCGCTCGCTTTTCACAGTCGATTTTCGAAACAATATAATCTACAGTACCATTAGCAATGTCAGTTGCGCATGTCATCAAAACGTACCACCTTTTCAAGAAAACAATAGGCCATTTCCGAATTACGCGCCACTGCCCACAAACAATAACTTCAAACCCAGGTCAGGTGCCAAAACTACAGAAAATGTATGAAAACTTAGCACCTGGCCTAGCTTCGAAGTTATTGGTGTGGGCAGTGGCGCGTAATTCGGAAATGGCCTATCTAACAGCCTGTTCAAACCCCGTATAGACGTCCTGGCCCTGACCTCACGCCTACTTCCCTAATTAAACTGAATTTCGTCTTGCCCATATGAGAAGACGGTCTGGCTCACTGGGCGGGATGAACGCTTCAGCATTCGGCCCGTGTTTCGACGTGTTATCTTTGTAAAACATATAAACTACGCTTGTAAGCGCATCGATATTTTAGATGCGCATTCCAAAAACATACGTTATTTATCTACTTTAGGGGTTTGTTCGTTCGGGCGAGTGTGAAGACAGGGGGCAGCAGGGGGGAGGGGGTATTTTGATACTGATCAGTATGAATGGGGTGAACTGAGAGGAAAATAAATTAAAGCCTATGTATGGAAAAAACGTACAGATTATGTGTGAGGGAGAATTTCATGTATACGAGCTTGTATTGATAACTATTTACTAACCCCTCCCCCCACAATTGCATACAACCAGTTCCTTATCAAATATACGTGGATGAACACATAGGAGGAGAGTACAGTAAACACTTGCGTGTAAGAACCTAGATTTTTTCAAGTCTGGCAAAATAGGTTCTTATATTTTGGGGTAGTTACTGACAATTTAGGCAAAATAGGTTATTTTAAGAACCTATAAATAAGTTGTTAAAATTTCTTTTAGGGAAATGCTATTGTTATATGACCAGAACATCTCGCGGAAGCATGGGTGTGGTCCTTAATATAATTTTAAACTATTATCAATATCTGTATCTTAATCAGGACTATTTGTGTAACAACAATGGCTTTCACTGATCTTGCTTTTTAAAATACATGACTATGAACCATGAATACAGTGTTGGGAACTGCATATATGTATAAACCACTTTGTTATAGAGCGATTATACTGTATGTCAGTAATTTCTGTAATGATATTTTTATGGAAGGGGCAAATTTATATTTTATAGTCCAACATTTTGGCTACATCACTGTTTCATTGTTCAGAGTGACTCTTCATATAAGAACCTTATGGCTTTGGTTGGCTAAACAGGTTATTATATTTTGGAGTATTAAAATCCAAAATGTCTGCGTACAGATTCTTAAATCACTAGGTTCTTACACGCGGGTGTTTACTGTACTCGATATCATTATCGTTCTTTATAGTTACTGCCTATTCAATCATTATAATTTAGACTTTGTAAACTTGCATTTTCATATGAACTTATTTATGACTGTAAGAATGTATTTTCCTACAATTGTTACTAAGGCTAATGCTGAGAAGCTTTTGCGAGAGTATAATTTGCGGTTGTGCTAAGTACCCATATGTTCATGGTTCGATCAGTGTGTCCTCAAGTTTGGGGGTTTTGTACGGCAGTCGCGACCAGGTTTTCCCTCAAAAGTTGGCTTTGGTGAAAGTAGTTAGTATTGCTGGTTCAAAACTGCAACTTGTGAATGTTTGTTTTTCAAGAAATGTTGCAACCAAAACAAATAAGTCGATTTGCATCCGAACAGAAACTTCGTTGAAAATTCGTTTTAATCGACATTTGTCCTTAAAAACTGGATTAGGAGTCTGTTTTGGGCATTGAAGAAAACCTCAAGGGTTAGCTCTCTTGATGGTTTGTGAAGGACGTACTTTGACTTACCCCAAATATTAGCCATATTTCGCTAATGCCTTGTTCTTCCACAATGCAAAAAAACGTTTACGAATTCTCATATCTTGTGGGAGTATAGCCCAAATCGCAAACTGTAATTCCAGCAAAAAGTTCTAGTCATACTGATGCTTTTGAACCTTCACAAAGTTGCTACTCATACTGATCACGTTATCGATCATGTCAGTACTGATCGCGTTATGTCCCCTAGAGATTTTGCTGGTATAACCTGTAGATGTACTGATCAATATAGACAGAGGACTTATCTCCTCACCACCGCGTGTTAACTACTGCTTATATGACAGCTTTGTCATAGCAATTTGCAAGAAAAGTCTCAGTGAACAATAATAGAGAAAGAAACAGCTAACAGTGCCGTTCCCAAATGTTTTGGTTTAAGAGCTTTTTGCCCATTGTCGATCCAGTCTCAGTCCTAACCAATGCAATGCAATACAATACAATACAATACCATACCATACCATACCATACCATACCATACCATACAAGTTTTATTTAGTACTTAGCATTAGTACTATTTTGACATACAAAAAGAACAGAAAAAGTAGGAATTAAGAGGTTTGTAGGTACTCAGCTAACCAAAATATCGTTTTCAGTCCATGCCAATTTATAAGCAAGGTCTACTTGGCTTGGCCACTTACCGAAGTTATTCTGACCGAAGTCAGCCTTGGCGGGGAAGGGGGGTGGATTTATTTGGGGAGCTTGTTACATAACGTACGATTACTTTTGCATCGTGGGATTGACCCGAAGCAAACCTAACAAAGTGTAATCAATCCCTATTGAGAACTAGCAGCTGTTCTTAGACCTCCCTAGCCTCCTTACGGTCAGACAATCGAGTGAAACCCAACCTAAAAGGTGACAAATTTAACAATTAACTGATATTTTCCATGTAGCTAAATGAATCAATGTTGTGTTCGCTGAACGATCTCCGAGCCATAATTCCTGTCTGAAGGAGGCTAATTCGGACATCAATGAAGTTCCTAATTTATGTATTTTCATCGCTACAAATAAACAAACGCAAACAAACAAGCAAACAAACAAGCAAACAAACAAGCAAACAAACAAGCAAACAAACAAACAAACAATCAGTCAATCAATCAAACAAACAAACAAACAAACAAGCTAAGAAAATCTACATAGCATTTTGATTTCTTGCTGACTTTCTCTCACATAGATTTTTCTCTGATATCTGCATGTCTCTGAGAGTGGAACTGATATTCTGTTATGAACAATTCTATTTTTTCTCACCTTGTCTATCAACTCGGCTTGTCAGGTCCACCGCAGGAAAATTCTACAGATTGTGTGTTAACTCATGCAGTCGTTACTTCATTTCTATCTCCTTTACTTGGGGAAACTCTTGCTGAGGAGAAACGAAACTGTTTTACCTACAATCTGATCTTCACCATCTTGAACAACTCGTAGCGAAACTTTTTATATTTGATGGCATAAATAATTGGATTGCACATACTGTTTGAGAATCCGATAAACATGGTTATCATCGCACCTGTTGCGGAAAGTTTTTTACCTTCGGCAATCTCCATAGCTGTTAGAATGCAATATGGCGACCACGACACAAAATACATGACGATCACTGACAGAAGTGTGATAACTCCTTTCTTGCTGGATACTGCTTTTTGGGGTCGCCTCCTTTCCTGATTCCTGCGCCTTACCGCATGATGAGGTATATTTTCAGTTTCTAGAGTATCCGTTTCACTTTGAATGGATATGGTGGTTTCATTTAGCTTCTTCACTTGTTTGAAAATCACAAACAGAAGTCTTGCGTACGTGTAACATATCACAAGCAACGCGAGCCCGTATGTTCCACTAACAACCAGGATTGCAAAGAGAGTGCCACCACTCCAGTCTCTCTGCTTGCACACTCCAATATAGGGTATAAAACATTCGTAGGAACTCACTTTGAACAGGGGCAAGAGAGCCCATACTGCGGAATATACCCACAGTCCAACGCAGACAATCCGGGATTTTCTGTTGTTCACTATCATAGGGTAGACCAAAGGATGAAACACAGCCAGAAAGCGATCAATTGAGAGAGCCATCAAGTGCATAATGGAAGAAATGCAAAAGAAAAAGTTTGCAAAACCGTTGAAAGTGCCCCAGAATTTACCACAGCGCCACTGACCAGAGATAACAGAGTCTAAGGCACAAGGCATTACTATGATTCCGACCAGTAAATCCGCTATAGCCAAGGAAATTAAAATGTCGATATTGATGAATTTCTTGACGGAGCCCCACGACGCCATCACTGCAATGGTTACAGCGTTGCCAATGACAGTACAGATCAGGATTCCAATCAGAAATATCGAGATGAAGATCGTGGCAGCCAGCGGCCATGTTGAAGATATTAGCATTGCCCCATCACTACAACTCGAGTTTCTATCACAGTCCGTAGAATTTATCCGCATCTTGGCAAACAACGAAACAACTTTAGTTTGAAACAAGTTTCACCTGAATACCTGGTGAAAAAATGACCAGTTAGTTTTCCAGTTGTGTTTCGACTCTTCAGTCCTGCATGTTCTTCACTTTCAGTGATATATTGTTGTTGTTGTTTCTCGAGAAAAGCTTTGAATCAAAATCAATCTATTGTATGAAACTATATAACTTTGTCATCGCCAAATTTGCATTTATGTGTGAATAACAACGCAGCGCATTAATTGACTGTCTTCTGCGGTATCAATTCATTTACATTCGTAGTGCTCTTTCAATTGCCTGAATTGAATCAATGCCTTGTCTATGGTAATTGACAATGAATGTTTGTTAAGAAGTGCGAGTTTAATTTAAATAAATCCCACTGGAGTAATACACACAATTAGAACAAAAGCTACACTAAATTATAATTTCGTAATTTTTTGAACCGGGGATTATGGTACTATTAGCCTAATGAACTTCTGACGCCACTACGACTACTGCGTAAACAGGAATTTGAAATTATATATGCGCTGTCCTTGCTCAGGTATTTCTCAAAGATTACTTTTTCTATGCAGGCAAAAATAGTTGAGTTACGAGAAGGGAACACGAAAGTCCCAGTGATGAGAAAGGCGTGTGTTTGGGAACTGAACTGATACAGTGAGAACAGAAGACTCGCAGAATAGTATTAAGGACGGTGCCCGGCACGCTGTTCCTGGTGTCCTGTCTCCCCTCCCCCAAGGGCTGCTATGTGCCCTTCTTTTCGATGTCCAATGTATGTTGGTTGTTAGGAGGGCGACGGATTCGAGGTATGACCTAAAAAGAACAAATCATGGTCGGAACGATACTACAATAATACTATCAATTATAAGGAAGATCGGAGCCGGTCGTTCGCCGGTACACGAACGAACGAACATTGAGAGAACAAAAAATTGTTAAATCAGTTTCCGAGAAAATCGAAAAACGTATGTCCTCTAAAGCTGGCTTTTGTGACCGTTGGTTTTGGAGCTTGAATAATATTGTTGGCTTTTTGATCACGTTTAACTGCTCTCAGTACAGTCAACATTCAGATGTATTCTTGCACTTATCCGCCCTTGACATAGAGAAATATCAGAGTGAGCCTGGTAACGCGTATATTGATTGCGACCAGTTCCCTGTGCAACTGAGTGCATCTTGACTGTAATAACAAAGAATAATAAATACAATAGTTAATCTGGAAGCCCACGTCACGCCATCATCTTGTTGGTTCTACCTTTGATCTCGTTGGCTAGAGGAGTCTCCGTTCCACCGTATACCAGCACGTAACAGGCCAGACCGTGACGAAAATGAAAGGCAAAAGGAAAATGGGGAAAATTATTCGCGCGGCCATTTAATATCCTCTATGTAAATTATAATAACGAAATAACAGTAAGTAAGTAAGTAAGTAAGTAAGTAAGTAAGTAAGTAAGTAAGTAAGTAAGTAAGTAAGCAAGCAAGCAAGCAAGCAAGCAAGTAAGTAAGTAAGTAAGTAAGTAAGTAAGTAAGAATCGAATATTTTTAATTTACTAGCCTCGATTAGCCTAAGTGATTGGAAAAATGTTAAAATCATATATAAGAAATAAGCCGTGTGTGTGTGTGTGTGTGTGTGTGTGTGTGCGCGTGCGCGTAAAATTCTGTAATTTGGGTCGAGTGTCTGTTGTACAGAGAAAGACGAGAAACGCAGTGCATTGAAGAATCGAACTCACCCGTCCATCGCTGACCATCAAGTGACCTATGACAGCTGGCGCTAGAAAACGAAAACATCTTAAATGCTGTAGGGCAGAAAAACCTCCCATATGAATAACACCTATAGGATATTAAGCTCAATATCCTTAATACAAACGCTGATAAAATAAATTCATGAATACGTTTGTGAGATATAAAGTCCTGTTCCTTGCCAGAGGTCCTATTTGATCAGCAGAAAAACTAACTTTTGGTAACTATCTTTGAACTACTTTACTCATCGACTCTCATCAATACTCATCGACTCTCATCAATACTCATCAACTCTCATCAACTCTTATCAACCCATATCATTGTCGTTAATATTCATTTACTGTCAATATTACTCATCAACTCTTATCAATCCACTCTCGTTAATACTTATCTTCCATCATCCAATGGTCTCCTGGCTTTTACCAAGAGCTTATTAGGAGGGTTTTGTGGCTTATTAATTAGAGGCTGGGGCTAATTTTTTATGTTCTTTAGAAATTTCAGATTATTTTTGTTCATAGTTTTGACATTTAATTTTCGCGTTTTTCGCGAATGAGAAAAAAAAAGTCGCGAAAGTTTGATGTTGCGATAAAAGAGTTGACTTAAAAATTTAATGTCAATATATATATTTCTAAATAACATTACAAGTGTTGCTCTGGGCGAGAATTCTCTTCGTCAAGTGTTGCTTTAGGCGTAAACTCTCAGTCACTGATTGGTCCTACTCAGGACATTTCTTCATGACTTCATGAAGTATTAGAAGGGACAAGTATCACAAGTAGCGTTGAGAGTCAACTAAACCTAGCAAAGGGGCGGCGAATTCAACTAACTTCAGGTGAGTGAATAAAATAAACATTGGGAAATAGTTTTGTTCGAGTTTGGGACTAATTTAGAGTAATGAAGTGTACAAATTTCAACTGAAATCAAACTTGGAATGAGTTAATCATCGAGCCATGCTTGTGTATGCATAATTAATTTATTAACCCCGGTATGGGATACCCTGTGTCCTTAACCAAGCTCGACAGCAATCGTTTTACCTTTGGTAACTGCTAGTAATAATAATAATCTTTATTGTCCTGTATACTGTTCACAAAGGTGTTATTGCATTGGTCTGTGCGCTGGGAAACATCTCAAACCAGGAATAATTATTGAAAGTTTCAAGCAACGCTGGTCAACATTAGATCATCGAAAATACTAAAATGTCATGGAAAAAGTAACGGAAAGGTATGAATTTTGAAAGCCCCATAGAGTACGAACCCCGCGGTAATCTTAACCAATATCGGAACTGCGACTTTGACCTGCAAAAACTTTTCATACTTCTCCAACCTCTCTTTTTGCACTGACAAATGGCTAGCGCTCCAGACGTCAGCTCAAATAATCTACCAGTAAGGCGAAAACATAGCAGATAAGAAAAGGCTGATCTGTCCCATCCTTTGAAACCTATAATTTTTGTAGAAAGAAGTCTACCAAAGTATCAATCTCGTTCCCAGAGCCCATGTTCTGGAATAAAGCACGAGCCAGTCCACGATATGCGGACTACCTTATAAGGAATTTGGAGACTTTTTGAGCTGAAATCAGCGTGTGATTAATTGATACATGTCGGGCAAAGATAGATATATGAAGCGCGCTGGAAGAAAACCTGGGAGATCGAGGAAATTGGAAACTGAAAGTACTATCTCTTGTTCATCAACGATGTTGAAAATATTAGCTTTTGCAAACAACTTTTCTTTATATTCAAAAGTAGTTGAAACCAGTCTCAAGTCGATATCGATGTCAATAAACCTTAGATTATTTTAAATTTGTAAATATTTTTTGCCAATATCAGACCAGACTATATTTATTATTAAAATATGCTTTGCTGGATATCGGACACGTTTAGCGCAAGCTATTTCCGATATCCAGTACCAAAATGTTTGTATTAATTATTTTATTATTATATGTAACATGAAAGAATTAAAGGTACAAATAAAACTTGTTGTTGTTGTTGTTGTTGTTGTTAAGGCGCGCTAAAGTAATGTATTTCAGGAGTCTATTCATATTTTGTACGTAAATAATTCCAGAAAACTGTGTAATGATTAAAAACATCGGCGAGAAAGAACTACTGGCGAAAGTTATAATAATTTTAGTTTTGTTACTGATCTTGGGAAAGCATTGTGAGGCTCGTAACACTAATTTGTAATCGGTAAGCGAATAGGCATTCGAAATTAAAGTGTTAGGAGGTTTGTAAATGACGTATCTTGTTTTTTTCTGCCGGCCGTGCAACTGCTAGATAGAATGGATTTGTATATATTCCCACTAAAGTCGTTAGCTGCCGTTTGGTGGTCGTTGCGTTATCAGAATGCATTAAAAATTTATTAATCCTCTGAAAATTGAATTGAGAGCTGAAACAACAGTTTAACAAACAATTTGGCGTTAATTATAGAGAGAGATTGTTTCTACCTAGCTCTGCTGTTTGTTATGTAAATTACTAATAAACGTTTTCTTGGACTGCATGTGTGCGCGTATTCTGTTCTGCGCCTGCAGGTTGTCGGATTTGACTTACAATTTTTGTAGCAGATTGAGATTTGTTCGCAGATATAATTTGTAAAATAAATAATTTATTACGGTCTAAAATTTTGAAACAGTTTAAGAAACAAACGTTTTCTACGTATGTGGTTCTCTTCATCTTTGTTTGACGATAACCACATTGGGGTTCTTAAACTGTTTTTAAACATTTATACAATTTATTGTTTTACAGATTTGCATTCATACGATTGTTAGGGAGGAAGTTGACTGAAATTACCAACAGTGAAATTTATCAAGCGACCACACAACATAATCGATAAATTATGAGTAATGTTTACCAGTGAAAAGCATTTTCAGACGGGGACATCGTTGCTATACTGACTGCAACCGAAAATTTACCGATTTTTGACTTCGTTGTTGTAAGGTCTCTTAAGATTCTGATTTTATTTAATATTATTTTACATCCTTTGTGTCAGATGGCCAATGCAAATTGGTTTAATGAACAAGACGTTTATATCGTCATGAAGTCGACAAACCCTGCTACATATCTGTAAACCGCGATGGTGGCCATAATCCTTAGTGTACACAACCTGTTAATCTTCAGTGAATTCCGATTGTGGTTCAGAATATTTCAACAGCGCGTTTGGAATGTCAGTCAATTCCAAATGAGTCGCTGTGTTTGTAATTGCCTCACT
>JANVCH010137725.1:0-19526 GCA_025505405.1 Epizoanthus rinbou | reverse complement strand
ATATAGTGTAAAACCGAAAGTGTCTAAATACAAGAAACAAAATTTTGACAGTGAATGGATTTAATGCATTTCAATGTATAGCCGGGACCGAAGTTAAATTGAGAGTTTGTAATCCGTTTTAATCTTCCCCAATTTTAACCATCTACGTTCCTTTACGACTTATCATCATCTCTCTTGTGTTTTTCTACCACGGTAACCTACTACTTTTGGATTTCCTTTTATTTGTGGAGAATTTCGTATATCGCAAAAATGCCTCGAAATAGCCGTGACATAGCCCCTTTAAGTTGAGGCGGTTCTAGCCATCATTCACATTAATGAGTTTATTATATATAGTGTATCAAGTTATTACACAGATTCTTCGTAAATGTTTATAAGTTAATAACACTAAATGTGTTTGTTTTCACAGCGTGACCTGGTGCCAAAGAAGAGCTTGCCAAGGGAGAAGAATGAACAATCCAGAGAACATGGGAAACAGACCTCAAACACTGGCCGCTTTGATGTCTCAATTAATTCTCCATTACAGGTGGAAAGGTGAGGTGAACCTCTGTTGTTGTCTGGTCAGTGTCTCCATCACCTCTTGTATTGTTAACTTGCTGACTGAAAGACTCTTCATTAAAATACATCTTTTCTATACATGTACACATTTCAGTTGAAAACAGTTTAGCTGCACTGACATCATCCCTCCTTAAATTTTGATCTTAAAATATTTAACTTATGAAGGCATACGACAGTCTGTAACTTAGTGGATTGTTTGGAGCTGTTTGTAGAATTTGTTACAATTTTATTTCACAACTCTGGATCTTACTTGTATTTTATTTTAATAGACAAACTTACATTGACTCATTAAAGGTACTGCACTGTGTTTTTAACTTGATCCTTTTTAGATGCAAAGTATGATGCCCAACCCTTTTGATGTCTCACCAAAACTACATCCCAAGAAAAAGCTTCTTGGACAAAGATAAACCAACTCAGGAAATATTTTCATGCCAATTTATGCATGATGCGTTTTTTTTCTATCGTGCTGGATTTGGTAGTTTGTTTTTACTAGTTTGGACACACACACACACACACACAAACAAACACAAACAAACACAAACATACAGTACAAGGAGTTGTTGATGTGTTCAAGAGGGACAATTCTATGTATTTATTCTACAGAGGAATAATCTCCCAGTGGTTAGACATCCTTGTGCACAGTGTTGTGACAGTGATAATATTGTTACATGTAACACTGTCACACCAGTGTATTCAGTATTGTGCCAGTGATAATATTGTTACAGTAACACCGCAAAGGTCCGCCAATAATTTTGTTTTACATCGCACACCGTAGGGTTTGAGATCACTGCAACACCACAATGTGGGATTTTATTCACCGAAATACTGCACACAAAACTGAGCAACACCGCAACACTGCGAACCCCAATGCCCCCCTCTTTGAGGGGGGGGGGGGGGGCAAAAGAGGCTTTCAGAAAATTCATAAAATAACCACATTATACAAGCTCTTTTGTAATAAACCAGCAACCTGGCAAGCAACCTTGATTTCCAAGAGCTTGTCCTAATGCCAGCCTTTTGCTCCTTGGAGTCATCTGCTGTTAGTGCCAAGAATTCATTTATTTGCATTTGATATTTTCCTTTTGCAATTATAATAATTCTTAAACAATTTATCCAACCTATCATAGTTTCAATTATCAGGATGAGTCTGGAACTAATTTTATTTCCATCCCAGATAAGGTTAACATTGCCCTTTAAATGCTTCCAGAAAAACGTTACAGAAAGTTCCCATTGGTAAGATTGACAGATCAAAAGAGGAGAAACTTGTATCATCAACTCCACTGTCATCCATTCGGACCAAACATCCAGATTCCGATAGCGGCAGAGTTTTCATTCCAGAGAGCCTGGTACCAGAAACAGTAAGCATGATCCCAGAGACAGTTGGAATGGCTTCGTCATGCACTGAAGGTGGACCTTTGTTACAGAGCCGAGTGGAGCGTGCACATTTGTGTCAGCTGCCCACTGAGAGCAAAGTGGAACAACCAACAGGCTCAGGTGTTGATATTTCTGCCCTCAGACTAAGATCAAAGTTTGGAAAATCGATATTAGATGACTTTATTTAGAGAAAATTACGTAGAAAAATATAAATCAAAGGAACAACAGTCCAGGAATATATTCACAGAATCTTTCAAGTGTTTCTTACCAAGTTAATTTCATTGTCTGCATGGCAGAATATATGGCATGATAATAAGAGCTTTACCAGTTAAATATTCTTCACTGAGCTGTTTAGCATAATATACAAATTCTTGTTTTCTTGGAATTAAATCTATGATCATGTGCAAGCTGGGACTTCAAGTCGGCACTTTCTCTCTGGGTATTTTATTAATCTGTATTCAATATACTTTGTATATTTTCTTTGTACATTGTACTTATTCTGTATTATGTTGCCCGATAAAATTTGGCTACAAAAAACATCAATGGCTGAACAACCCCTAATTAGTGTCACCATGGCAACATGACTAGGTGTACTTCGATTGTTGTTTTAATTTTCAATACAAGGCTCTGGGGAATAAACAGTGGGGTTTTATCTATTGATTTAGGCTGGTTTTCAATAATTATATCGAAAGTGGACTATCTTCTTTTTATCATTCAATATCCAAAGCTAAGCTAAAATGCGAAAACGAAGAAAAGAAAATGAAAATGAATAAGTTATTTTTCATGTATTACCAATAGAAGAGGCACCTAGTGGAAATTTCTATTACACTATTATTATTATTTATTTATATTATTATTATTGTTATGAACTACTTATCAAATGAAAAATGCTGTTGGTTGAGTGATAGGAAACTGCTACTGTTTCATAAATCAATAAAAATAAATAAAAGTAGTTGCGGTTTATGTAACCAATGACAATTTATCATTGGATTGCCAGACTTTATCTACAGGGAAGAAGTGCACCAACACTCAGCTCAAGATTATTAAGTGGAGAACAAGCAGAGAAAATGTGAAAAGTCAAGTGTATTTAATTTACAGTACACCGATGAAGAACAGGAAGAAGCGAAAAAGAGAACAAAGAATAGAAGTAGAGGAAGATGAAGTGCAAATGGGAAAAAAGACGGTGAGCTTGAAACATGTAATAGTTAACTCGGTAAATACGAACACATGTGAAACTCACCAAGCTGTCCTGTACGCAACTGCATGTAATTTGGTACAAGATAAAGAACAAACTACAAGAATTTGAAGATTACTTACTGTATTATCAGAATGATTACGACAGTTGATTGTGTGAGGGTTCATCTCCAGAAATTGATTGTCAAAGGCAGGTAGTCCCCAGAACTTGATTGTCAGAGGGGGCATTCCCAGTAATTGATTGTCAAAGGCTGGTAGTCTCCAGAAATTAATTGTGGGGGGTGGGGGGTCATTCCAAGAACTTAATTGTCAAAGGTGGGTAGTTGCCAGAAATTGATTGTCAGCAGGGGTCATCCTAAGTACTTAATTGTCAGAGGGTCTTCCCTAGAAACTGATTTTGGAGGAAGGGGCGGTCATTCCCAGAAACGTTTTGTTTAGGGGTTATCTCCAAGAGTTGATTGTCAGAGGGGTCATCCCCAGAAATTGATTGTCAAAGGTAGATAGTCTCCAGAAATTAATTGTCAGGGGGTCATCCAAAGAACTTGATTGTCAGAGGGGTATCCCTAGAAATTGATTGTCGGAGGGGGTCATCCTAAGAATGTAATTGTTAGAGGGTTTTCCCTAGAAACTGATTTTGGAGGAGGGGGGTCATTCCCAGAAATGTTTTGTTATAGGGGTCATCTCCAAGTTAATTGTCAGAGGGGTCATCCCCAGACATTGATTATCAGATGGGTATTTCACAGAAATTGTCAGGGGAAGTCATCCAAAGAAGAGGGTTTTCCCCTAAAACTGATTTCAGAGGGAGGCAGTTTATCCCCAGAAATGTTTTATTGTAGGTGTCATCTCCAAGAGTTGATTATCAGAGGGATCATCCCTAGAAATTGATTGGCAAAGGTGGGTAGTTCCCAGAAGTTAATTGTCAGAGGGGGGGTTCATCGATTGTACTTGATTGTCATAGGTCTTCCCTAGAAACTAGAAAGGTCATCTCCAAGAGCTGATTGTCTGAGGAGTCATCCCCGAAATTAATTGTCAAAGGTGGGTAGTTACCTGAAATTAATTTTTTTTTTGGGGGGGGTCATTGATAGAACATGATTGTCAGAGGGGGCATCCCCAGAAATTGATTGTCGAGAGATCATCCAAAGAACTCAATTGTCAGAGGGAGTGATGTCGTTAACATTGGACCATGTTGCGCAAAGCACTCACTGAACTGAGTAGCAGTAAAATAGCCATCCCAAAATAGAAATTTTATTTTCTATGAAAAAGTGGAAACATTTTAAGGGATGACCATTTGATATTTTGACGGTGGGAGAAGAGTGAAGTAGGTTTTACAAATTCTACTACTTTCTTTTCCCCACAGCATCGTCTAACTCTTGCAATTTTGTCTCCAGTTGCCTGGTGGCATATAGTGCTGAGTAGAGTTTGAGCAGCCAATCAGAGAGAGAGCAAAAACTCTACACTGCTTTAGTATACAGCTATATCAAAAGGTTAACTTTTGAAACAAGGGATGGGAGTTGCCAGCTCATTTTAGATACCGGTAAATATAGCACATTAACAACAAAGGGGAGAAGACCATATTTGTCATACAGAGTATTATTTCTGGTACAAGTAACCACCTAACGAGCGTCATATCATGTTTCTTGTCCTTCATCCTATCATTTTTCACTCTGTATAATTATGTTAAGTGAAGCTATTGACATCTGGGCCAGACGGAATTGAGAACTTCAAAAGTGGTCAGAGTCCTTCTCCACTTACGTACCATCACCACCCATGTGGGGATATATTAATTAGATTGAAGTTATTCATGTAACTAACCTGGTACATACCAACAAGGAAAAAACAGTCGCAAAACAACTCAAGAAAATCATGTTTAAAGCCACAAATAGATGCAAGCTAAGAAAATGAAGGTCTCTACTTCCTTGTGCAGATTGTCAAGTGTGAAGTGCATCTCCAAGTCTGAAGCAAGGCGACACAAGCACAAATGCAAGCCATGCTCCACCTCAAGTGTGAAGATCCTTGTTGTGTTCTTGGGGTGACGATTACCTCTCCAGGTAAACCAGGTCTTCATACTGTTACCGCACAGTTCATTTGTAACAAGTAACAACAAATGGCCATTTGGGAGGAGGATGTAAGATTGGTTTCCCTCCTATTATTAATAATGATAATGATAATTTTTATTATGTGAAGCAGTCATCTCGTGTGCTTCACTCTGCTCTCTACATGTTCATGTTCGTACTCGATCTCCACTCTGCCCTTTGACCTTCTTCGTTCACTGACTGGTTCTGCTTCTTCCTCTTCACTCTCGCTTTCCTCCTCATCTGCTGCATTAACCTGGAAACTAACATCCTGAAAATACAAGAAATGATTTTACTACTGACGATGTTAATATGTGCACATACATTACGTCGTTAAGCATGTGTTCTGACGTGCTCTCATGTAATGTCTTTTGTAATTATTCTGAAATGTTATTGTCAAAGGAAATATTCATGTTCATTGGGCCAGTGAAATTGTAAAGTAAAGACTTGTAAAGTAAAGACTTTATAATGACAAGATATGGCTTTAGCAAACAGTGGTACAACATTCTAATGTGCAGTAAGTCACGCATTTTAGTACAACATACTGCAAACCATAAAACACAGTAATGTGTATGTAAGAATCGACCAATCATATACATGAATTATACTGATGTTGACATGCAAGACCTCCTATAATCAACAGAAGCAATGCCTGACAAACCTCCAAGTCACTCAGATCGCTTTCCTCAATTTCATCCTCAGCTACAAATTCTGGTTCATCCTCCTGTAAGAAAAGGAATGTAAATTGGAAACATATTAAGACTCATTTGCTGCAAGTTTGCCTCTTTATTTCAGCTATTTCATGTTACAGAATCAGATCATTGTGATACTGTCTGGGGTTGTTGTAGGAGCTTTGGACAATTTCGAGTGGAAAAGATAATTATGAAAACCACTAACAGTGATATAGTCCAGAAGTTCATGTCAAAAGAGCTACTCAGTGCAGCCATACCAGGGTGATCAAATTATTAACTTCACATAAACAAGAAACTGCTAAACAAGACTTTATTATAATGGTTCGGTATAGTTCTTAGTAACATGAATACATGCAACATATTTCAGATTTTTTAAAAAATAATTATTTAAACTTTAGATTTTAGATCCTGTAAACATTAAGATTTTGTAGGTGTAAACATTATAAGCTTCCCCTCTGTAAGGTGTCAGTAAGAGAGAATGTATGAGTAAGAGAACTTTATATTGAGTAAGACATTGCTGAGCCACACTAAAACATTTAGTACAACAAGCCAGACTGAAAAAACCCTCATCGTTATCATTATGATTTGAATTTCTCTGGCATGTCTTAAAATTAAAGGTTTTATGGTACAAATAATTAACAAAAAAAGTTAGCATGTTCTGTGAGTAAGTGCTTCCCTTTTCATGGGGGCACTTATAAATTTGAGGAAACACAGTGAATAAAATCAAATGTAAGAGAAAGCAGGAATTTCTCTTCGTACTTTGGACCATTAAAGGAATTATTAAAATAAATTAATATAAATAATAGATACCTCTTCCTCCTCTTCCTCCTCTTCATCTTCAACTTCAGATTCAATTTCTTCCTTGTCCAAGACAGTCTCGAATGCAGTGCTTGGTATGTTGTAGATATCACCATACTAAACATTTCATAAAACACATTAGTTACTATACTGAAACATTTATGTTGTACTATAAAAACCCTACTACTGGGTTCATTCAGAAACTGGGGAATGAAATTTCATGACCTTTCCATGACCTTACATATTTTTATGTAATATGCGCTATATAAATATTAAACTTACTTGTAAATAATTTTTCATGACTTAATTAATAAAAAATCGTCAAACACATAATTGTAAATATGAAATTCACATACTTGCACTTTGTATCGTGTAACCCAGCAACAGTTTGACTCGATTAGTCTTCAATATACTATTTTTCAGACTCTTTTATATTTGTTTCACTATTGTGCAATTATAAATAAACTTCTTGTTGTTGTTCATGTTATTGTAAAAAATAATCAAAATGCACATATTTGTTCATATGAACCACAACAAGGTACTTGTATCAAAGTTATATGGAGGCTTCCTCCAAAAATAACCATTGACAAAAGCCCTCCTTATCTGAGAACAGCAAACTAGCATGGGAAAAAAGTACCCAAACTTGCTAATTCACCTAGATTTTCTGTTGTGACAAGTTCGTTTGAAACTGTTATATAGCAAGAATCAGTTTAGGCAAAAACAATTCAGAAATTTCAGTCCTTTTCGATGACTTAAGGCCATTTTCCTAAATTCATGACTTTTTGAGCCCTGGAAAAAGGCATTTTCAAATTCCATGATTTTCTGTGACGTTTCCATGACTGTGTAAACCCTGTACGAGAGATACAGCCACATACACTTATCCTGAGGCTTGTTAACACAAAATAATGTACTGTGAGTTAATCAACTTGAATACTTGTGTTATATTTCTAGTTGAAACAATATCAGTGGTTAAATTATTCCAATCAACAATGGTTCTCAGAAAGAACAGAACTTTATCACAGTTTTTCTGGTTTTAGTCTGTGACAGTACTTCTATCACTAATGAATAATAGTATATATATGTAACTGTACCAAATTGCAATATCATTAACACTTTACCTGTTTGATTAATGACATCTGTACGATTATTGATACTTTCAAGTGAGTGTCATTAGGGACTCAATACTTACTGTTCCCTTCTTTAATCTTTCTAAGAGTTCTTTTTCAATAGCATTATCCAACTGTGCTGCAATCAGAGCTTTGGCCTGCAAGGAGAACATTGAGCACTCAATACCTGTATTCAAAATACTGTTTCAATAGGTTTGATTTTAGATACTCTTAAATTGAATAGAATATGGAAAAAATATAAACTTCAGGAATAAAAGTAGTACCTCTTTCCGTGTTTCCCTTCTTTCAACTTTCTTGTTGACAGAAACAACTTTTTTCCTGGTGTTAAAAGAGAACCACTTCAATTTAACAATACATAATTACATGTAGCTTCCAGATAAGCTGTTTCATTGACAGTAACAATAGAAGTAGGAATAAGGAACCTTAAGCTTGTAAGGTTTGGTAACGACTACTTCTGACATAGTATGTCCATGCTAATAAATAATAATAATAATAATAATAAAGCATTTAGAGCTTCCCACAAGTCACGAAGCCGGCTCTTACAAACAGTTGATAAAATGATTAAAAGTAGTGAAATACAGCTAATATTAAAACAGAGTAAAACTAACTATTAAATGTAAACTAAAAATAAATGTTTTTACTTGTGTCTTAAAAGACGCTAGAGTCTCAGCACTCCTGATGTGGTACATTTGGGCACACATATTGAAAAAGCCCGCTCACCATAAGTTTTTTAATAACATTTGTTGTTGTTGTTGTTATGATTGTTATTGTAGTTGAAAGCTTCCCAGTGTCAAGAAAGTAAGGGTTCATTGCATCAGATTCCTTTTTCATCTAGAGGACTCGACTGGCATCACACTTGAACATAACTGGAAAATATATAACTATCCAATCATAACTACCGGTAATACTAACACTAAAATAATGTGATGTGTCGACACGAGGAAACACTGTAGAATTCTACACTGAGAATACTAAATTATTGACATACATGTGTACACACATATCTTTCGAAGTCTGTATTAAACTACACATACTTTTGTACATACTTTTGTACCACAGCCTTGACTAACTTTTGTTTTTTTGCTGGTGGTAAGAATAACAATTTTGTGAAGTTGTATTTATAATGTGAATTATTTTATTGACATTCTGTTTACAATAATTGAACATAAATTACTGTATGTGAAATAATATTGAGCAAGTGAGTGGCCATATGCATACAATTATAGCTTATTCACTTACCTTGTCTTCAGTTTTAGTTTTCTCATCTTTATGAGATACTAAAACACAAGAAAGAAAGGCATAAAGTTCAGTCATGGTTTCTTACAAACGGACTCAACTGGACAATCTTGGTTTCAGTTTGTTGTATCTTAAGGAATTAACTAAGACTTGGGCAATTTCACTGTTACCATGGCTATGTCTAAACCCCACTTTTGTTTGACTTACAATAATGTACATGCAGGTTATAACAGAAAGTCACAGATTTTCAGCTAAAAATTACGTGTCAACATACTGGTACATGCCACATTGAATTATCACATAAACTGTTCGATGCAGAATATTGTGTTGTTATATTTTTAAGACTTGACCTTAGGAAATTCTCTACTTATAGTAACATGGAACAGTTGTACATTGTACAAGTTTGCCAATGGCAAACTATATAATCATGTAGAGGGGTATACATGTGAAGACCCATTCAAACAGATCCAACATCTTGGTCCAACACTATTCAATATAGTTGAACACAACATGTTGGATCTGTTTGAACACCATGTTGGACGATGTTGGATATCAAGATTGGTTTGATTCAAACTTTCCATCCAACATCATCATTTTCTTCTTGCAGTACATTTGATTTGTCATTAGATTGTGCCATCATATTTTGTGATAAATATGGTGAGAGTGCGTACTCGGTTGAAAAAATCAAAGTCTTTAGCAAGTGCTGTATCCAACATATAGTGCTCGATTGGTTTGAACACTTCCCAACCAATGCAACATCACTGTTGGACCAACAATATTGGATGATGTTGCATCTGTTTGAATGGGCCTTTAAACTGACTCACCTGAACTATCTTTGTATATCGTTGTTTACATTTGTGCACAGAGAAGTTGGGCCAGTAGATCAGATTCTTGTCAATCTGTTCTAGTGCTTTGTCATAATTTTTAGACAGTTTCACCTTTTCCCACATTTTGGCTGGTGAATGTGCTCTTTCAATGGTTTTCATATATAAGTAGCAAACACCTAAATTTAACACAAAAAATACTTTGGTAAGGGAAATATGAAATTGCAATCTGAATTTATGTTGTCGGTATTTTAACATTACACAGCTCTCAAGGGCAGATTTAGGGGAGGGGCTGAGGAAGTGCTGACCCCCCTGTTTGTCAGCATGCTACAGTACACTTCTCTTGGATCCTAGACACCCCTTTCTGGCCCCCCTTTTCAGAAATATTAGGTTCCAAGGTTCCACCCCTTTTGTAAATTTCTGGATTCACCCTAGGCCTAGGCTCTAGATATTACGATTTGTGCATACAAATATCAAGCAGCAAAAATATTGTATTTAGACTCTAATGATTCCAAAATTCTACTACGTTTTTGAAATTTGTCATTTCATCTTTTGTTTGAATTGCTGAACTGTGTATCACTTTTCTAAGGGAGAAATTTTAGGTGGGTTTGTTCCATAATTAATAGTAGCAGGCTCTGTGAAAAATCCTCTACCACAGCTTTAAACATTAAAGTAAGATAATGTGCAACTGACGAGGGTCCAACATAGGTTTGGCGGGATGCAGGATATGGCATTTGTCACTGGCGGGATGCAGGATGAAAGAAAATTTGAGGGCGGGATGTTTAGGGCTCCGCAGGAAGTGGGAAGTTGATTATCTCAGCGGCGAGATGCGGGAATTATTGATTTTTCTGGGCAGGAAGCGGGATGGAAGTTCAAATGCTGCCTCATTCATGTAAACGTCGGCGTAATTTGCAATTTTAGACGCATTTCTAGCGATTCTAGAAGCCCAAATTTTCAAAATAAATAGATCTGACCTCTCTCCTCCATTACGAATTTTGCATGGTGCAATAATTACTATGTTTAAATTATCACGACCGTCTTGGAAGCCAGCAAATCTATTTAGATTTTGATGAAAGCAAGTTAGAAAGCCGCATGTCATACTTTATCTTGGAGGAAAGGTATCTAGTCATACTGAAAATACTTTTAGACCACGCGGGATCGGGATGATGCGTCCAAAACAAACGGGATAGCGGGATAGAGGAAAAAATGGTGGCTGGATGCGGGATTGAAGAGACCTATGTTGGACCTTCGACATCCGTGTCACTCCTCATTGGTCCTCATTCTAAACAGAATTAGTCAAATTTACTGATTTAAAAAATAATTTGTGGATGCGATGCGTGACCCGCCTTGCGACCTGTGGAGAAATGGCAGATAAGCGACGACATAATGCGATAAATACAGTTTTACTTCAAATGTCAACAGAAATATTCGCTGGGAAAATACTTTCTCGGTAAAATTGTACTCCGCTAGTGCCGGAGTTCTGCCAACCTAAAGCTCCCATGACCATGGTTCGAAACCACAAAACCAGAAAACCTGACCGAGCCAGACGACCACTTAAGCAATAACTAGAACTGTTCGTGTTTTGTACGCAAAACCCTCACACAAGTGCTAAAATAAAAGTTTGCTGCTTCAAAAGGTTCTTCCACGTTCTCCAACGTATAAACGGTGATATCTGTCAGTCTGGTACGCCGATAGTTGTCATAGTTTGCAAAGCCGTGGCAGTGGCGTGGCGGTCACTGTACTAAGTTTAAGATCTGCAGGACTCTCGACTGAATATTTCATTCAGTCATGATTTTAAAGAATAGATGGACACTGAAGCACTTGCCTCCAACTTCCAGAACAACATATCACAGTACGGCGAGACATCCAGCTCCCATTTCTCCACAAAAGTATCTGATAATTTTGTCAGTAATCAGTAAACGTTTATTGAGGTGGCTATTGCTGTAAACACAAGGCTCTTCCTCGAGTCACACATCATATCTACATCGTAAGACGGCCCTCTGTTGCCCGAAAGAAGGGCACATGCCCTCTAGGCGGGGCTTGCTTAACCGAAGGCCTGGTATACAAAGACACCATCATAGCCGACAATCATGACCCTAAAACATACATCGGCATGACTGAGCATGAGTTCAAAACAAGGTTCCGAAACCACAAGATGTCAATCACGAACAGAAAGTACGAAAACAGCACAACTCTCTCGAAGTACGTATGGGAGCTTAAGGACAAGGGGGCCAATCACGAAATCCAATGGTCCATTGTGAAACGTGCGAGAGCATACAAAAGCGGAGACAGGCAGTGTTGCCTTTGTGTAGAAGAGAAGCTTTGCTTGATTTTTCTTGGATAATCTGGAGAAGTTATTTTCAGAAGTCTGGTAAAAAGTGTTTTCCCAACTGACCTATTTGGGAGTAGGTGTGTGAAGTGCTTTACAGCCTCCTCAATAGCAGCTACCTCTAATAACAGGTTACAGTTATTATAAATGACTACAACTGAAATTTAGCAAAGTTTATTTTTTTTAATGTTTAACGATGTTAAATGATTACATTATTTCAACTTAGGGAGAACATAATTTATCTAGTCGGTTGACTATGGATTTTGACAGGGGGCTCGTTTTCTCTAGCACCAGCCGTTAGCAGACTCATGCATGCTATTGAAAATATATTTATCCTACGGACACAACATAGCCCTCCTTTATATGCGATCTCACATGAGAAGTTTTAAAATTATTTAAATTATTGTTTACTCAACTGAACTCTTATGTCTCTCGAGTGTTTACTTGCAAAGAGTTGTCCCTTCTGGGAAGATTATCCTAGCAAGCAAGTAACGTAACCCTTCCACTAGGGTTATCCTATCTCTCACCTAAGCAAAACCAGAATGGGTGATCATTCTCCATGTAAACAGGGCCTAAATCAATTACTCAAAATGGGGGCTATCAAAACTATATTTATAAAATTATATGAAGGGTCAACTACGCAGATATATGAAAAAATGATGTACATGTAATGATGGGATTGAAGTGCAGATAAAGTCATTATGTAGAACCCAGATTTTCAAATTTTCTGGTACAGCATGACATAGGACCCACCCCCTGCTGACACACTGCTCATTACAGTACTTTTGCTAAACATGTCAATCCCTCTGATTTGCTCTGAACATGACAAAAGGTGCATTTCATGAAAAGTAAAATATTAGCTATTTCATGTTTCACACAAAATTCTTATTTCACAGCTGAAAAATGTTGCAAATCATGGATCACAGAGGGTATCTCAGTCATGCTTCGTGGGAAATTAAAAGTCCATTTCTAATTTTACAAGAAATGAAAAAGTTAATATTAGTTAATATTAGTGTTAATAGAGTACAATGTATGCTATTTTTTTATTTTAGTCAGTTCATTCTCGGCAGTTGGTATTTCCAGGAATAAAACCGTTCCTGACTACAGATTTTGCTCATCGTCATTCTTCCAACAACGGGGTAATACTATAAAGCCGCCTTACAATGCCAGGATGAGCGCTAGTTATGGATGGGTACCAGACGAGGGTAGTGATCGTCATTATTGTCTTGGTGCTTGGCTTCAAGTTGATCTCGGCAAAGCTTACATTCTTTGCGCTTTAGTCATCAAAATCGATGGTTTTGTCACATTGGGACTCAGGATATCAATGGACAACGATGAATGGAAGCATTACCAGCGAAATTGGCGGGTACGTTGTAGCATTTGTTGCTTGCTATCTTATAGAAGCCCAATAGAGTTTAGAATTCCACCTTACACTAATTCATCATGTTTTTATAATATTTGAAAGAGAGAGAAAAGGTCAGCTGAGTGGGAAAGAAGCCAAATAGAAGATTTGCAAGATTATCGAGATTAGGATTCCTCCTTAAACTAACTCGTTATGATTTGACGAGAGGGGATTAAGGAAAGATTGGCGGCGAGGAAGGCTAATAGAAGCTTGAAAGCTTATCGAGAGTACGCTTCCACCTTAAACGAACTCATCATGATTTGATAATAGTTGAACGAGAGAGGAAAGTTCGCATGGGTGGCGCGGAAGCCTAATAGAAGATTAGACAGCTTATCGAGAGTACGTTTCCACCTTAAACTAACTCATCATGATTTGATAATAGTTGAACGAGAGAGGAAAGTTCACATGGGTGGCGCGGAAACCTAATAGAAGATTAGACAGCTTATCGCGATTAGGCTTCCACCTTAAACGAACTCATCATGATTTGATAATAGTTGAACGAGAGAGGAATGCTGGTCACATGTGTTCATTTTTTCTATCTGTATCTATTCCGCTGTAAATTGACAAGTGTACATAAAGTTGTTGTTGTTGTTGAAGCCTAATAGAAGATGGAAAGCTTATCGAGATGAGGTTTCCACCTTAACCTAACTCATCATGATTTGATAATAGTTGAACGGGAGTAGAAAGGTCGGCTGGGTAGCGAGGAGTACTAATAGAAGATTGGAAAATTTCGAGATTATGCTTCCACATTAAACTAACTCATCATGATTTCATAATAGTTGAACAAGAGAGGAAAGGTCAGAACTGAGGCGCGGCAGCGCTAGCTTAATAGAACATTGGAAAGATTATCGCGGTTTAAGGCTTCCTCATTAAACTAACTCATCACGATTTGATAATAGTTGAACGCAATCGGCAATGTCAGATAGGTGGCGAGGAACCTAATAGAAGATGGAAAGCTTGTCGAGATTAGGCTTCACCTTAAACTAACTCATCATGATTTGATAATAGTTGAACGACAGAGGAAAGGTCAGATGGGTGGCAAGGAAGCCTAATAGTAGCTTGGAAATTAAAGCTTATGGCGATTAGAGTTTCTCCTTGAAGTGGCAGAACGATGGAAATTGAGTAGCCATGTTTCTTCAGAAATGAATAAACTAATATCAGGAGTTTATAATAAAACCAAAAAGAAATTATTTTAATCAACCAAACATGTGTATTTTCAATTGAAAAAGTTCAAGTATCCCACATTAATTTTGGTAAGTCGCCTGAGCCTCTCAGCCGCTACTCCTTGTGTCGTCTTTTACTCAACACACCACCAAAACAACATGTTTTGTGTGTACTTGGCTTTCGCGCTCCTACATTTCATAATAATTTTCAACTAATGACGGTTGTACATTAGAAGCTGAAGCAATATAGGAGCCATTATAATTATAATTTCTGGCTACATGTTCTGTCTCTGATCTATGGAAATGCTTCGTCAATGGTCAGTGGACTGGAGTGTATGACTGTATCAATGATTCGTAACCGACCGTGCAGTGTCTTATATAATATGTGCTTCAAAATGTTAGTGGTCAGAAGGTATTCTTGTCAGTGTTGCTCTGGAAGTGAAGACCTGGGAATGGAGGTATTAAAGTAATGTCTTGTGGCCGTTAGTCACTGTTAGTATTTTAGAATTGTCTGAGGAAAGCCCGAGTGTGATATCTTGTTTGCAGACTTGATTTTGCAACGGTGTTATAACAATGTACATGTTTTTGGGTCCTTCTGAAGTTACGCAAATATGCATGTATCTTCTCTTCATGGCGGCTATAATAGCAAATTGTTACAAATTTTATCGTAACATTCAATGTGCTACGAGTTTTGCAGGCTATACATTTGCAGCGTTTTTGTGACCTGAGATGACCCCGCTTGCTATTTTAAAAACCTCGTCAATAAATGTGGATTGGGCAGCTTGAAATATATAAGTTTTAAAACTTTTTTAATGCGCTCTGATTTTAATGGAAACTTGGAAATTAAATTTCCCAGACATAGTTAAAGATACTGAAACGGCTTCGCAAATACTCTGACCACAATCTCATCGCTTGACTTAGCCTGATGAATCAGTTTTTTCCAAAATTACCACGGCCTCTCTGATGCCCGATTTATACTTTTTGACTCGGTATTTTGACATATTTTACTTTACCTGAAGTCAAGATAAACTTCCATCATGAAATAAAAATATATGTTCTATTGCGGTTTTAGTTGAAACTTGGAGTAACTGAGAGGCCGCTATATCGCGTGTGACATGCGAGCAAGAAAATAATATCAATTAAAAAATATTTTAAAACTCACTTGGATCCAAACTCGCAAATATATATTATGCTGAAAGGTAGAGAAATATTCCATAATTAAAATATATCCTAAATCCTACTACTCTGAACCAATGACACTCGGAAATAACGCAAAACTACAGATGCATTTATACTTGATCCGGTTAATTTATGGCAATTCACGCTTATCATTGCTACATCATTTTAAAATACACTTATCTTTGTTATTTTTGTGTTGTGAAGTTCAACAATGGAAACGAATTGCAAATATCGCTAGAGGAAATACGAATTCATCAAACAAAGGACATATTTCGTGGGGAAAATATATATTTCGCAATCGGCGAGTTGAGTATATGATATAAAGCGGCTCGTCCCAATCTCTCAAAAATCATCGTCCATTGTAATGGCGGATGGGTGGCGAGGGAGCCTAATAGAAAATTGGAAAGCTTTTCGTGATTAGGCTTCCTCGTTAAACTAACTCATCAGGATTAGATAATATTTCGACGAGAGCGGACTGGTCCCATGTGTGGCGAGGAAGCCTTAAATAGAAGATTAGAAAGATAATAGTGATTAGGCTTCCACATTAACCTAACTCATCAGGATTTGATAATAGTTGAACGAGAAAGGAAAGGTTAGATGGGTGGCGAGGAAGCCTAATAGAATATTGGAAAGCTTGTCGAGATTAGGCTTCTTCATTGAACTAACTCATCGTGATTTGATAATAGTTGAACGAGAGAGGAAAGGTCCGATGGGTGGTGAGGAAGCCTAATAGAATATTGGAAATCTTGTCGAGATTAGGCTTCTTCATTGAACTAACTCATCGTGATTTGATAATAGTTGAACGATAGAGGAAAGGTTAGATGGGTGGTGAGGAAGCGTAATAGAATATTGGAAAGCTTGTCGAGATTTAGCTTCCTCATTAAACTAACTCGTCATGATTTGATAATAGTTGAACGAGAGAGGAAAGGTTAGATGGTTGGTGAGGAAGCCTAATAGAATATTGGAAAGGTTGTCGAGATTAGGCTTCCTCATTAAACTAACTCATCATGATTTGATAATAGTTGAACGAGAGACGAAAGGTTAGACGGGTGGTGAGGAAGCCTAATAGAATATTGGAAAGCTTGTCGAGATTAGGCTTCCTCATTAAACGAACTCATCATGATTTGATAATAGTTGAACGAGAGAGGAAAGGTCAGACGGGTGGTGAGGAAGCCTAATAGAATATTGGAAAGCTTGTCGAGATTAGGCTTCCTCATTAAACTAACTCATCATGATTTGATAATAGTTGAACGAGAGAGGAAAGGTTAGATGGGTGGTGAGGAAGCCTAATATAATATTGGAAAGCTTGTCGAGATTAGGCTTCCTCCTTAAACTAACTCGTCATGATTTGATAATAGTTGAACGAGAGAGTAAAGGTCAGATGGGTGGCGAGGAAGCCTCGTCATTATTTTATTACAAAAACGAAGCATTTGTATTAAACACGGGTTTCTAGTCCATTATGGACTAGTTAAATATTCTACCTATCATTAATTTTCTACCGCTTATAATATGGAAATAAAAGAGGGGTGCCGAAATCTCGACCCCGCCCCGCCCCAGCCTTTCTAACACCGAAAATAGCCCATCCTATACAGGGTTACCTTGTGTTAAGAATTTAAATACTTTGGCAAAAAGTATTGATTGAATCCTACCGATAGATTACGTCGTACTTTTTGTTTTATTTAGGGATTTCATGCACTTGTTGAGTCCCATAGAATAAATCTGGTACCAGAAGTGGCGAGAGCAAGGTTTATTTGGCTAACGTTACTCGACTGTACCGTATTTAGCAGAGGACTAAGATTTGAATTGTATGGCACTGCTCAAGGTATGAAAAGCAGTTATTTAAACGCTTCGTACTTTAAAGCATATTAATGATATAGGAAGTAGATGTACAGGTTTGCCAGGCCATTTGTCCCGAGCTCTTGTTTAGATAGCTCTTTGTTCTCTTTGATATTTGTTCTCATTTTGTCGTGTTTTTATTATCACTGTTTCTGCTCTCTTTGTTTCAGCTAGAGCAGGCTGCAAGTCGATCCTGGGTCAACCTTTCTTGAAATTGCATAGTTACCAACTGAGCGAACCGGTCAATTGGCGGCAAACCTTCTACATTCTCAGCTTAATGTATATATAGTATATATGATTTACTGTCTCTTTCAATACAGATCACACAAATGAAAAGCAATCGACCAGTTAGGCGTCTCCTACATAGATAAATCAAAGATAACCCAAATGCGCTCGACGCAACCGTTTACCTCAGTTGGTAAGTACGTGATTTTGAGGAGCGTTTGACCCGAGTTCCATTCTCATTTATACATTAAAAGTGTAAAGGTTTTATGTGAATCGACAGGTTAGCTCAGTTGTTAAGTACATGTTTTGTAGAGCGGTTGATCCGTGTTCGATTCCGAGCTAGTTTGCACTCTTGTTTATTTTTGTATTCTTTTAATGCTTAGAAATGTTCTCTTACTTTCGTGTTCGATTCCCGGCTCGACTACTGCATCTTTTATTTTGTTTCTCTTAAACCTTAGAAATGATTGATTAAAATGTATACGGTTTTCGTGAATCGTCTGGTTAGCTCGGTGTGATTTCAAGAGGCAGGTTTGTGGTTTCAAGAGCTGTTGACCCGTGTTTGCTTCTCAGTATGACTGCACATTTTTTTCCTTTTCTTTCTCTTAACCGTTACAAATCAGTTTTATATACATTATAAATGTATCGGATTTTCGTGAATAGACCTGTTAGCTCAGTTAATAAGTACGTGGTTTAAAGAGCGGTTGACCCGTTTTTGATTCTTACGATGACCCGCTAACTTTTATTTATTTTCTTTGTCTTAAACCTAATAAATTATATATACAATAATATGTATACTTTCACGTGACTGTGTGTGTGTATGTGTGTATGTAATTATATATACATTAAAAATGTCTAAAGTTTTCCGTGAATCGAACACCTTAGTTCAGTTGGTAAGTACTTGGTTTGACGAAAGTTTAAATGAGTTCTTTTTTTCCTTGTCTTGTTCTTAAACCTTAATTTGTTTCTTACCTTCGGGCGACCTTGAAGGGCAACAAAACCCAGCCTATAACCTTGGCACCGCAAAGATACACCTACAAACCAAGTCTCAATCAATTTCATCCATGGACATAGGAGTAAGTTCCCGTAAACACAAAATCACAGACAGACAAGACAGACAAGACAGACACGTCACAAAAGAGCTTTTGCATCACACTATGCGCAACCTTCCAAACGGCCCTTCTCTTCGCTTCGCGAGGCTTGGGATAAATATTTTCGATTGGTGTTTCGCTAAATATGTCGATTATATGTATTTCTGCAAATTTCTATTTGCTAAGAGAGACAGCATTGTTTGTTATATATAATGAGTACCATTTCCAATATGCCAGCCGGAATGTGCAAACCCTAGCACAATTGTTCTATAACAATTAACCATAATAAAAAAGATGGCGACTGGTACATTTACCCATAATTCTTAGAGTACGAAAACCCTAAAAACACTCATAAAACTGCACTGAAAGGTCCTAAAAACTTCAAAACTAGCATTCACAATGTTTTTAGTACAGGGACGAATTTCGCAAAAATAT
>JANVCH010137614.1:0-12892 GCA_025505405.1 Epizoanthus rinbou | reverse complement strand
TGCGTTCATGTTACTACATGGAAGAACACGATTAGCAAGAACTTCAATATTTGCATTTCTATTATGGCTTTAACTAACTAAACAATTTAGTGTGCGTTCATGTTACTACATGGAAGAACACGATTAGCAAGAACTTCAATATTTGCATTTCTATTATGGCTTTAACTAATCGAGGGAGCCTGGGAAGCAGCATTGCACACTGACGCACAGATCGCGTATTTTTATATAGGATATAGTGTACCTCACATCCAGATTTGTAAAAGTCCAGAGCATCAACCATATCAAATTCTCTCTGCAGAGTTCCAAATGATCGATTTCTTGGCAGTGGGGATTTGGGTGGTCCCAGATGTTCACTGTCCTCACTTTTATCAATTAACCCTAATAAATAAACCAATTATATCACTGGTCAATGGTAGCAAACGAATACACATGGTAGTGTAGATACAGAGCTCTCCAGTCTCATACACTGATGTCATCTGATGATCTCATACTGAGACATGTATTTCTCATGCATTCATTTAAAGTTTAGTTTCAAAACTCTTGGACCAAAATGACTTGCAGTGCTCGACCTTAGCGGTAGTCCACTAACATAAAGCGGTAGTCCACTAACATTGGCTAGTAAAATTTGAGAACCACTAGCCACTGGGCTAGTCACGTTAGAAGAGGTTTTGAAAGATAAATAAAGAAACATTTTAGTTGATTACCAAAGAGAAAGAAAAAGAAAGAACAAAAGTTTTCTTGCATTTTACGATCGATAACTCCATCAGACGGGTGGCAAATAAAAGTAAGTGCGACTGAAAGCTCAAACATCAGGCGATGTCTGTTGGCTAGTAAACTTTAAACCTTACTAGCCCAAGTTAAGGTCGAGCACTGACTTGTACTTCTTAAAAGGGCTTGTACAGTTTTTACATGTGTGAGAATGCACCACTTGACATCTAGATTTAAACATTTTCTGACCCCCTAGGAAATCTGACTCTTACAGAACATCTAAACTCGCAAGCTCTGACCACCCTTAGTTTGTCCTTATAATATCAGCACATTCAAATATGGAGATTAGTTACAATTAGTTATAACATAAGAACTAGCAGTTCTGAATCAGAAGTGAAGTGCTGCTACTTCAACATTTTGCTTTTTAATTTTTTTGTCATTATATAACACGATCTCCGAGAACCAGTGGCACTCAAATGGAACGGGTGTATGCACAAGGATGCCCGGATGATATGTCTGTAAAAAAATCTTTCAATTAGAAAGCTATAATTAAGGAAACAAGCCGACAATGTCTAGACCAAGAGTAACTCCCAAATAAACAGAAACGTCAACATTTGGATTCTGCTATGTGTGAGACTTATTGAGCGCTGAAGGTGTGAGCTGCTAGGGGGTTCAAAATATGGAAGGCAAAGAATGCACTCTGGTGCATTTTCAGTGGCTAAATGTAGTCAAAGCATACAAGATATTTATCTTTTCAATTATGGTCTTTTTGGAGTGTTTTTTGTGAACTTTACTTGGCAATTGCTTCTCATTTCTGGCAGATCTTTATGAAAAGTAAACAAACATCTACTTTATTTGATCTTTACTTACTGGATGCATGAGATTTGCTCAGCAATGCGTGAGAGCGTGAGATAACCCTCAAATGCGTGAGTCTCATGCCCAATGCGTGAGAGTTGACGTCTCTGAATAAATGGTACACATACATGTACAATGTAATTATTATACTTTAGAATAGCCCTAAACAAATACACAAATTTTATCCATAATTGACATAATTATTAAAATAAACTTACCATTTGCATTGATCATATTTTTTGATGCCATTCTCTCCCTGCCATACTGTAAAAGAAAGTGTTGCAGTTACTCATAAAATGTTTAACAATACCACTACAGGTTTTGGTAAATTATATATTTGTACTTAAAGAATGAGGACCATTTAAAAAGGAAAGGTCGTAACAACTTTGGTCCAAAACATGTTATAATGGTTGGAGGTATCTGATACACACCATATACTGTAATGTTCAATTGTTGGTTTGTTGCTGACAGAAGGCCAGACTACTGGTATACCATTTATATAAATTATAATAATGTTTAGTGGATTTTCACATCATTCATCAAGAAATCAACTGTTATTAAGGGAATGTATGAGAATGATATAAAACCAAAATATAATTTGAGATATTTTTTGTTTGTGGATGAAGTCATATTTATTATGTACATGTACTGTACTTAGTCTAAATGTAAAACAATAATGGAGCCTTGCATGAATGTTCTAGGAGAACAAAACTGAATGTAATTTGTTTCCAAGAAAACTTGCAACAAAACTATGTTTTCCCTGCTTCATCCCCAGGTGTTTAGTTTAGCAGTCAGCACAACATTTACATGTAAATGTATGGGGTTTGATGTCGAACTCCCAGAAACCATTGGCATATCTCCAAAAACAATGTGCACCTGACTCTGCCCTTCCGACTGCCGGTGTGCCAGACTCTGTCCTTCTGGTATCTGGCTTCAGCTCCAACATGTTTTGCTCGGCGCACATGACTCATTTCATTTGAGAACAAATAAATTGAAGTTACAAAGTTATGGTTGACATCAGTTGGTTGTGTTACGGTATTTTGCTGGTCTTGAAAATATAAACGAGTGGATGCTCGTGTCCTATCTTTTTGCGTTTAAAATTTCTAACTTAGTATTTTTAAGTTCATGATGGCCGCTATTAGGCCGTTAATTAATTTATCGGAACATCTGGAGCAGTACATTTAGCCAATTACGTGGAGAGGAAATGGTGCGTGTCTGATCTGGCGCCAAATTGTTTTGTCATTACCCTGAAGCGTGATTGGCTAAGAAATAACAGTGTCACTGCTTCTTTTTAAACTGATGAATCAATGGAATAAAAAAGTAGATATTACAAAGGCAAGAGGTGACTGTTTCATCACTATAAGAAATTCGCTCTACATCTTTGTATTATTTCTTATAGGCCCTGGAATACTGGCGAAACACCAGAACTCCCGCGCGATACCTGGACCCTGCGCAGGCAGTAAACTACGACTCCCCAGCAGTATCAGAGGGCGAGAGTGCCAGCCCCAGCTCGAGTATAAGGTTGAAATGTCCTGTACCCGTCTACGAGATTGATAACACGCGGAAATTTGAGCTGACAGAGCTGTGTGAAATCTTCCTGGGCTCCACAGGTAAAGTGCTCTACATCCTGGTCTTGTGTTTGCAGCTGTTGGTCACGTGCTGGTTGTACATAACTGTGGCAGTGACGTCATGGTCTATTAACATTCCATGGAACATCAGCGCCAGTGCGCATGTCTGTGAACCTGAGGAATTCCACGACGTTCTTCTACCCGTTAACAGCGAATGCCGGACAACGTATCGATTTTACGTGTTCGCTTTCGCATTAATTATTGTGCCGTTGTCGTGTATCGACTTCAGAAAACAGAAATTCTTCCAGGTCTTTACAACTATGTTCCGATTTATGGCAGTCCTTTTGATGACATCACACGCTATATATTACTTTATCCAGGAAGAGGTCCTGGCAGGAAAGAACGGCAATTTCTCTGGCACAAACAATGTCAGCACTAATACATTGCGGATCACAGAATCCGAATCGGTGTTAATTCACCACGGAACAACATGGCTACTGTGTATTCCTGTTCTGGTGTATGCACAAACTCTACACCAGGCTATCCCGGCCCTCTGTCACGTGGTTAAGAAGCAGTACTCTTACAAACAATTGTTCACGTGGGTGTTCATGACAACAGGGCTGCTTTACTGTGTGTACGGAACTACTGTCGCCTTTGTCTTTAGTCACAAGACCATGGAGAATAGCGCATTGAACTGGGTAAGTCATCTTTACACCATTTAATGAGATTCTCAGTCGCCTTTTGATTGGCTAATAACAGTTGTAAATACTATTTTTACAACATGTCGTGACACTCTCGTTTTCCGATTGGTTGAAAACCATTGTCAATAAAAGCATATACCAAGATTTATGCGTATCAGAGCGTGCGCAGGTGCCAAAGCTAAATCAGACGCTAGTAGGTAAGTTTCGTGTTGTAAAAAGCAAATTTACGATAGCTTTCCATTGCATGCCACTCGGCTCGGCTCCTATATACCACTTCTTTTCGTTATCTCATGGTCAATGTTTTTTGGATTTACTCGGCTCGCGCCTTGTGAAAAACCACAACATTCAGTTTTACCATTCGATGATTAAGAGCTATCTTAAAGTTGTGAAACGTACATGTCGACACTTTACCACGATCTTCACACCATCTGCTTACCAGGGGCAGTAACTGGTACAAGCAGTTTCTTATTTTCAGATGTGTTATCTCGGTCAAAAAACCAACGCCTCAATCGACCGTGTGAAAACCAACTTTTATGGACATGTATTCATAGGAAAGAAAGCATTTCATTATTTTTAGAAAGTCAGTGTGTGTTCACTATAGTCACTGACGGAACTCAGATTTGTTTTGTTGCGAATGGTTTAAGAAAAAACCAGACTTTGAGGACATACCTAGACGAACTTGTTGACCAAAAAGCCACTAAATGAGGAGATATGACGTAGACTATGACAAAATACGGGGAAATATCCACCCTTCTCTGCACGAGCACACTTTATAGATCCCGTTCACAATAATGCGTTTTCAAAAATCTTTGTCGTCAAAAATCTCCATTACCAATGAAAATCTCCATTTTCAAACTCCATTGGAGAATATTAAAAAGGATTACAAACTCCTAATTTAATTTCGGTCCTGACTTAACCCATGCGCTGTCAAAATTGTGTTTCTTGTATTTAGACACCTCGTGTTTTCAGATAATTCAACTAACATATAATCATTTTATCGTTTCGTTTTCTCCTGTTGAGCTTACAACTCGTGTTTCATGACTGTATATGTAAAGGTTTATCCCTACAAACAGCCGTGCGTGCCATAACCCCTTTAAGTTGTCAATGATTCTGATACTGAATGAATCTGGCGAACAGTGAGAATATCGCTGTTGTAAGACGCATTATTAGTAAAAGTACTCCCGTTTACGTGTCAAGAATGGTAAGGGGTGCGGAGCAGTAATATTACTTGGGGTTAGGGTTAGTTAAAATGTCAACAGACTTTTAGAGGATGGATGAATGGTGGTGGTCGTGAAGGGGGGGGGGGGTTGTGAAATTTTGAGGAGATAGGACTAAAAAAAAAAACTCGTACTGCAATTGTATTGCCTCCTATTCCTCCCGGCTGTAATAAATGAGAGCCGACTATTACTATTAAGTAGTACAAAATTGAATAATTGTTCAAATCTAATACATCGTTCTCTTTTTAAACCAATTTTTCTAGGTTCCATTTACTAATTCAGAAAACATAGCCGAGAGCGTCATCGCCTACATCATCATAATCTTCCCGTCCATTGATGTGTGTTCCGTGTTCCCCTTGGTAACCGTTACCCTTGGCAACAACCTCTACTTAGCATTGGTTGGCCACGATACTAGTGTCACCGAACTTGACCAAGGCGAAACCGACAATAAGCGAAAAATACTCTACCGAGTTGTGATTTCACTAACGTCAGTGCTTTTAGCATTGTTTATGGCCAATCTGGTACAGATTGTTAAGGTTTGCGGTATTTTTAGTTTCCTAATCGTGTTTGTCTTTCCAGCATTGTTACAATACACATCTCGCAGGAAATGTAAGCGAGTGTTTGGAAGAGGCAACCGCCTAACTGAGCATGCGTACACAATTCGTGGCTGGCACACAGCAGAGAGTGGTCGGAAGGGTTTCTCGCGCACAATGAAAGACATCAATCGGCAAGCTAAGAAAGACACTCCTTACTCTTCAATATTTAGTTTTTCATTTTGTTCAGTATTAGTTGGATGTACGGGCCTCTTGATGCTGGGCGCCACAGCAGTGACACTGATAGTTAGAAGTACAAGTTAAAGATTGAACTGCTTGACTTCGGCTCTACCAAGAGTTTGCAAAATACTTCCAAGTGATGAAACGTTTATGGTGGTTGAACAGGGAGCTTAAGCAACCAGGATGGAAACGACGATGGCGGCTGGTGAAACTCTGCTCAGTTCTCGCTTCTCGTTTCGTTTCTGTGTCATCCATTCGTTTTTATAGTTCCTTCACAGTACGAATTGTAGGAAGTGGAGACCCTAGTTTCAAAGCAAAATTAATAACGGTTTTTTTCTATTTCACGTTCACGTTGTCTACAAGACGCAAGATTTATGCTTTTCACGTTGTAGTTCTTAAGATGACGGTGAACAGTTGACCAACTTGGTGCATTCATTCTGTAATTAAGAAATTTCTTCTCTGCCATCGTCGTGGTCCTGGTTACTTACGCTCCCTTATACTGGTGTATAGGAGGAGGGGGAGGGGGCAGATACCCCCTGGGACTCCACTGAAGTTGCAGATGTTTCGGAGTAACATATGTAGACATTGTACTCTTTAATCTTCAAGTGTACAAACGAGCCTCTCTGATGGTAATCCAGCTCCAGTACTTCACAAACACAAGAGTTTTCAAAAGTTTATATTTGTTGTGCATGTGTGAACAAAAAATATATAACATGCGTAATATATTATAATAATAATACTGATTATTAATATTATTATTCTCGCATTCTGATTGGCTGAAAACGTGTGACATCTTGTGCATCGCTTATAAAAAAGAAACTTCTTTTCGTCTTCTCATGGTCAAAAATTGTTGATGATTCATTCGGCTGGCACCTCGTGAATTGACAACATTCGATGTCGAAAAGCGCAGTATATAAGAGTACATACCACACAAATATATCGAAAATTTGTTAAACGTAAATGCAATTCTTAAAATTAGAAATAAATAAATAAGAGTTCAGACATTTAAAGTTAAATGTTAAAGATTATAAGTAATTTCTTAATTTTGGGGTCAATTTTTGGATATAGAATATCACTTCACAGTTTGCCAAATGTATTAGACTACGAGTTATCTATAAAATATTGAAAATCTTAATGAAATAACTTTACTCTCTAAACAGTGAAGCTGGAACCTTGTAAACTACTAATAAACCCAGGGCCCATTCTTGTTCAACAGGCTTTTTCCTCCAACGTTATTTACTTTTACGCTGATGGGTTTACTCTTGGAGGGGGGAGGGGAGGGGGCTTAAATTGGGAATTGTACGGTATATACGCTTTAGCAACAAATTCTAACAGTGGCAAGGGTGTAGACGTGTGATGACCTTTAAAGACATTTTTTTAAAATAAAGACATTTCTTAAAAATGAAATTGTTTTTAAAATTGTATTATAGTGTCTGCACCCTTGAAAACCAGTAACGTAAAAACTGGTAGTGACCTGTCTACTGACAGTATTTTGCAACATGTTCTCCTTGGGATTTTAGCTCTTCGGGATATAATCCCCCACCCCCATGGCCCCAGTACTTGAACACATTACTTGAAATGTATTATTTGAGTGAGAACACAAGATCAAATATTAACTCATAAATATATATACTTGTGATAGAAGTTGACAAATGCTTACAGCGACAAACTCAGTCAAACCTTGAGTATGCAATCATTGTTTCCAGAACCCAAACAGTTTTTGCTTACTACGTTTGTCTCACAAAACTCGTGTGGAATAGTTATTTACAAGCTTATTTCATGGTTCGTTGTCACTTGACAAACATCTCTTGAGCTTGCACTTGTTTTTTGTCCTGTGCTTATTTCACGGTCGTTTCCACGTGACACATATCTCTTACACTTGCTGCTATTTTTTTGCTTGTTCTTGTCACTAGTGATAATCAGGCTGAGTGGACGAATGAGTTGGTAAGCTATAGCTTAAAGTATCTCGACCAACCGTGATCCTTCAGTACACTGAAATAACACACCAATTTGAAAGCAATACAAAAACGAAAAGAGTTGTAATGGACAAACCAATCGGAACGTTATCTATGATAATCAGTTGCAGGATTGCAAAGATTTTCGAGGATTTTGAAAGCACTCTTAGTTCAGCAAGAAACCTTGTAACAACAAAATGGCGAAATGCATGCTAAATGTACCTACCCAGAATGCAATGTGCGCGCGGGGTGGTCGAGATACTTTAATTAGGGAAATAGGCGTGAACCCGGGGGCGTGAAAGCACTGAAAGGTTAGGAAATCAACCTCATTTTTTTCGGAAATATCCGTGATAAGCTGTGAAATAACACTTACTTATACAACGTCCATTCGATTTGCCGTATCCGCTGTCACAGGAACAGAGGAAGGACCCAGGAGTGTTGCTGCAGTGGGAATGAGCACCAGTACAACTCTTGCCGTCATTACACTCGTTTACATCTGTGGAGTGAATAATTCATTGTTAGAATAAGCTACTTTGCTAAGCCAAATAAGTTCTTCTTATTCAGGCGGGCATTCAGGGTTCAAAATGTAATGACTCGGTCATCTTTTGTCTCATTAATTCAACTAATTGTGAAATTAATGAACCCCGAGTAAACTGGAACGAGATTAAATTTGTATTAGCAAAGTAGCGTATTGGCAATTTAGAAAATTAGATCGCGTCCAGACTTATTGTCTCGGTACGCCGCCTGGGCAGGGACGCCTGTGCGAACGTAGCTTTTTGGGCTCCAACAACCAACAAAGGTAGATACTGACAACTGTCTGAACAGGATTTGTCGGTGCCCGAGACATTTTCGCGTGTTTCTTCAGTTTACAATAGACCTTATTCATAATATGGGCTGCCGATCAGTTTAGTCACCACCAAGAGCCTCGATTCAGCGAATCTGAAACTGAGAAAGCCAGCATGAAAGCATGTGAAATTAGATAAAGTTTGCAACAAATTACATAATAAAAGAAATGGTCTGAACCCAGGTGACTCAATGTTTGCAGTAGAGTGATCGTCCAGGTTTGTATAATCCTAAGAAGGACTGTTGTTGGTGACAAATGGTCTGAACCCAGGTGACTCAATGTTTGCAGTAGATTGATCGTCCGGGTTTGTGTAGTCCTGAGAAGGACTGTTGTTGGTGACAAATGGTCTGAACCCAGGTGACTCAATGTTTGCAGTAGATTGATCGTCCTGGTTTGTGTAGTCCTGAGAAGGACTGTTGTTGGTGTCAAATGGTCTGAACCCAGGTGACTCAATGTTTGCAGTAGAGTGATCGTCTAGGTTTATATAATCCTAAGAAGGACTGTTGTTGGTAACTGCCGGACGTTTCGACAACCTGTGTGGAAGCCATCTTCAGAGTCAGTTCCGAGGGAGAGGGAAGAGCGTGGGGACTAGGTTACAGTCACAGGATCACAGCACCGGCGTGTGTGCTCAGCATTCTGTTTCGTGACACGGACATTCGATGTTTAACACACGCCCGAGGTGGAAAGTTCGTTTTGCCACTTTATGATCCAAAGTGAACCAAAGTCATGGAATAAATTAGTTAATTGTGCAGATGTATGTGAGATTAGAGGTATTTTCACACATACACGCATACACACACACATACACGCATACACATACACATACACATACAATATATATATTAACCAGAAGAGAGTATTAGTTCGTTTGTGTTGTATTATCCTATTTCCATAGTCCCAAAGTATACTCTCACTCCATACACCATCCCATATTCACAGGACCACAAAAGTGTTTGCACTTACATCCTTTTCAGTACCTTCAAGGGCAAACTATACTTAGGGTTTCCTGTAAGGCTTTATCCCACAGATTACTTGCTCCAGTTTTACATTACACAATTTTCATCCCTCTATCCTACTGTTCGTCTTTGTCTCAGTCATTTCCTCCGTTTTCTTGGTGCTGCTAGTGTTATGAAGTTAGTTTGGACAGCGACCGGACAAGTTCTACATGTATCCGGGTCCTAACCGTTTCTTACAAAGCCTAGCCTCTACGATCTAACCCACGTCTTCCTTTGAGTAAACGTTTTAACATTTCGATCTATTCCCTGATTTAGGTGTTACAAATAAAATGTTGTCAGAACTTAATCGGTTATACTGATTCATGGCATTTCTCTACTGCAGTATTTTTATCAATTGCAAGTCTTTTGACGCCAACAGGTTTGTAAATGTTCTTGATTGTTGTAATACTATAATCAAATGATAGGCTGTGACATATTAGCATGTTTCGATCAATGATCATCATCATGATAAAAATAATATCGCCTTTTCAAAAGTCCCTTCTTTGTCTGTATCTGTTACTTCTATTTCACTTGATCTCTGTGTCTGTCTGTCTGTCTGTCTGTCTCTGTATATTGTATGCCTGTCTATTTCTGTCTATCTCTGTCTGCCTGTCTGTCTGTCTATCTGTCGCTGTTTGTCTCTGTCTGTCTTGGTCTGTGTGTTCCGAACTACAAGCCTGTGGACTAATATTCGAAACGGCAGCTAAAATATTTCCGATCTTTACAACGATAAACAAACCATGTCAACTTTTAGTTAATAATGTTTCGAATCTGTCTGTCTGTATGTCTGCTCATGTCTGTCTACCTATGTTCAGGGTAAGGGTAAAATTAGGTAATGGATAGATTATTATTAATTATTATTATCCAGTGTCAGGCCAGTATCGTCGCCTGGGATGTTTTGCTGACAAGAATGATAGAGCAATAAAGAGCTTGATTGCTACCTACCGATCTGGAAGCAATGCAGGAGCCATCAGATTATGTCAGCACGATGCGATAAACAAAGGCTACCAAGTGTTTGGCGTACAGAATGGAGGCGAATGCTGGGCAGGCGCTACTAACGACCCCTACAACAAGTACGGAGTGTCAGGGGTATGTTCTGGGGGGCGGGGAGGCCCCTATGCTAATGACGTGTATATCATTGAAGGTAAACGGTTTTGCGTTGTTTGATTTGGGATACAATGTAATACAATCAACCTAGTTTGTAATGTAACAAGATCCGGGTCACGATCATAACACCATCGATTCATTGTACTACGATCATGATCACGATCATAACACTATCGATTCATTGTACTACGATCATGATCACGATCATAAAACCATTGATTCATTGTACTACGATCATGATCACGATCATAAAACCATTGATTCATTATTGTAATACGATCATGATCACGATCATAAAACCATTGATTCATTGTAATACGATCATGATCACGATCATAAAACCATTGATTCACTGTAACACGATCATGATCACGATCGTAACACCATCGATGTATTGTACTATGATCAAAATCACGATCATAAAACCATCGTATTTAATGTAATACAATCAGATCACGATCATAAAACGCCGGATCGTATTCAATGTATTAAGATCGACCAAGATCACGATCGTTATTCAATCGCATTCCATGTACTACGATCAAGATCACGATGGCGCGGTGATAGCAATGACTATGATGATATCGTAACAGCAACCTGTTGGTTTTGTTAGGAGGCCATATTAGTTACAGTAAAGTGGGATGCTTTAGAGATACACACAACAGAGCTATTCCCACTCTAGAAGGCAAGGACGCCATGTTGGACGGCAGGTATGAAAGAAGACGGGACGCAATTAAAAAGTGCGCAAACGTGACCAATAAGCGTGGATACCAAGTGTTCGCGATACAGAATGGAGGATGGTGCGCTTCAAGTGCCGCGGCTCAGTACACATACAACAAGTACGGAGGGTCGACTGCATGTAAGGGCGACGGAGAGGGAGGACCTTGGGCGAACGAGGTTTACACCATAAGAGGTTGGTTTGTGTATAGTCTAGTATGGAGCGGACAGGGTGAGAACTGGGAAGGGGGCAGAGATGGGGACGGTGACAAGTATAGGGATGGACAGGGGGATTGGGACCGGACCAGGGACAGACATAGGGGGGTTGGGAACGGGCAGGGGACGGACATGGTGTCGGGGATGGGAACGGAGACAAGGATGGGGATGGACAGGGGTGGGTACTGGGACGGGGACGGAGACTGAGACGGGGATGGGGACGGGGACGGGGACGGAGACGAAGCTAAGACGGAGACGGGTTGAAAATATTTAAGGTGCATGTCAAACCTCTTTTAAAAATAGTTTGTTTTTGTACACAAAAGTTTCATCACTGTTTCGTTTCGTTTCTCTTTATTGATGCAGTGGTGTATCGTTATCGACACTTGGGATGTTTTGCGGACAGTGGGGAAAGAGCGCTACCTCGAATGATTTCCAACCACAGATCAATGAGCAACAAGGATGTTGTTGACATGTGCTACCTCGATGCATCCAGTCGGAATTATAACGTGTTTGGTGTGCAGTACGGAGGCCAGTGTTTCTCCGGGCCGGATGCTGCCCAAACCTACAACAGATATGGAGGCTCCCGTGCGTGCAGAAACGGAAAAGGTGGAGGCTGGGCAAATGATGTCTATAGAATAAATCGTAAGTAGCTCCATTTTCTATTTCTCTCGCCTGTTTCGTTTATCCCTCACTGACCCCTGGGCGAATGATGTCTATATGATAAATAGTAAATAGCTCTAAAGTTGCTATTGTTGAGTGATTACTAAGCAATTTTCTCAGATATTTTTTTATCTATTCTTGGGTTCCACGGGTGTACGCCAAGAAAGAGGGGAACACATTCTTAACTGGTTACCGCGCATTTCTTTTTCATAGTCTGGTAGACTGGGCCTGGCTCTCCGGCCTACATGTATTGAGTCATTATTTGACATATTTTCGTCTGCGAATAAGAACCTCAGTTGTACTAACTAAAGATCTACAACCCTAAGATTATGATGACTGTAGAATTCTTTCAGCTTCCTGGTTTTTAAAAATATTTTGAGCGTCCTTGATAAATGTGTTAAAATTGACGTTCGATCTAAGGGCCTGCTTACATGGAGAAGGGTCACCCTCCTACAAAGGGGAACCCTACCTAGAAGGGTCACCCTTCTCTCTTGCATTGTACGGGTTTGGTTTACATGAGAGGAGGGTCACCCCAGGTGGAGGGTCACCCTATCTGCTTGCTAGGGTGACCCTCTA